>JABJVR010032524.1:0-33588 GCA_025773905.1 Chitala chitala
AAGAAAAAAAAAGCTTTTGCCTTGGACAGCATTCAGACAAACGAGGATTCGGAAGACCCTGCCCCGCCCTCCAGAACCTTCGGACGGGCAACCCCTGCCAGGAGAAAGTGAGCAAAGCAGCGTTAGAGTACTGACGTCAGGTGGGCACGGCGGTTTCAAAGAGATTTAATTCACAGAATGAAAGAAATACTATTATGGACGGGTAGACTTTCCGTTTCTCATGAAGGCGACTGTCGCGTTTTCTTCCCTTCAGATATCTGAACGGATGTGTTAATGCAGAGAGGCGAGTTATATTTAGCGAGGCAGAGTGCAGCTGTGAAACACAGTGTCGCTGGGGGTTTCCTAAGTGGGGAGTAACTCTAATGAACCTGGCTGCCTCTCCCTCAAGGCACTTTGGTGAAAAATGACCAGCTTTTGATGTTCGGTTTATTAAATCTCTGTTTTAAAAGCCCATACTTTCAATTAGGCTTGAAGTGGTGTCTTCAGGCACTCCTGGTTCAGTCACCCCCCTCCCCAGCCCAGCACCAACCCCCAACTCCCGAACTAAGCTCAGACCAGTCCATCTGCTTTCACTGTCACTGACCAGAGAAAAATTGCATCATAACCCTTTGCCTTCAATCGCTGTCTCCTGTACTAATAAAAGAAGCGAATGCCACTTCCTGTGTGCTGTCCCTTCCTTGGGTCTATCCTGTGCGCTTATACTGGCACCCCAAGATGCCACTCCGTTCAGTAATGGCGTCACACTCGGTGATATTGAGCACTTCTGATATCTTGATGGCATCAACGCAGCACATTAGACTGTGTTGCAGGCAAGCACAAATCCAGCATGTCTTCAGCTGCTTAATTTGCCCTGAAACCTCCCAGTCACTACCTCACACATTTAATCAGAGTGTGTGTGTGTGTGCGCGTGTGCAAGTGCACGGTTATGTGGAACTGTGCTGTTATGCCCTGTCGATGGTGCCCTCCAAGCAAAAAGGAAATCGATGTGTTTCCTCACGACATAAACTTGGGTCTTTAGTAAACTAATAACGGAAGAGGGCACATTGCCATGCAGTATGATTAAGTTTCCTGCTGGTTTTATGTCTCAGCATGTCGGAGCACTGACAGCTTTTCCCGAGGAATCCTCTTTTGAAAACACCCAAAACCGGCCGTTGCATTATTTCATCATTTACTCTGTAAATTTCGGCAATCGCCACAATTGAGTTCGAATTATACTGAGATGATAAAACAGGAAATTGAACATTTTCAGTTTTTAAGGAAAATAAATTTGTAATTAAATCATTAATGTTTAATCTGAGAAAATTATTTGCTTACAACTACGATGTTTCCATGACAACTCACAAAAAAACCACACGTTCCTCTTATCATGTCTTGCATTTCATGCGCACGGTGTTGCTCTTGTTCTATTTCTGCTTTTCCTGGTGCATGTTTGGAAAGCTGGGAGCATACAGTGACTCAGTTTAAAATATGATTGCCTGAAATGGGAGGCAAAAAGCCAAAATCTGTATACCTTGTCATACTATGACATCATATGCTGATTTTTATGTTCACAATGCAGTTAATTTGTTAAACCGGATAATAATAAATATTGCTGTTTTTAAGGAGAATCGGTTAACACATATATCTTTGTATTTTATTGAAATGCTTTCTCCTCAACTATATGATTTTTCTCTAGTGACGTCAAGCAGACAGATGTTAGGGTGCCAAATCCTTATTCTGCAAAAGACTCAGGCAATCAACCAGAGATCCAAACAAAATCCTGAATTTAGAGTAGGTCCCCACGGCAGGGAAAACTGATTCAAAGCAGGTCTTCTCTGCATTTTCATACCCAACTCTTCTGGTTCAGATGCTGGAATGTTTCAACTATCTGCAGCTGGCTTTTTTAAAAGGCCACATGGTGGCACTGTTTCTTCACACAAAAGCCAGTGGCACCCCCCACAGCAGGCCTGGTGGGACCAGCACTCAAAGACACAGACTCACGCGGGTAAAATTTACACATCATTTGCTGCGGAATGGTGAAACACAAAACTATATTTTGCGTATTAAATACCCCCCCTCCCCAAATGACAGAGGAATGATATACCCCCTATGGTCTTCTACAAACTTCAGAACGAACACAAATGTTCACACAAAACGAGAGCACTGTAAAACTGCGGATGAAGTAGGCCCTCACATCCTAAGCCTTAATTCTATGCCAGTGACAGGCAAAAACAGGGATAAGAGATTGTTGCCTAAATTTAATGTTATTGTGCAAATGATGCCAATGTGGGTAATATAGTTTGTTTAAGATCTTGATCCTTTAAAATCTGTCAAGATGACTCCAGAACAATAGTTCAATGTGAAGAGACGAATTCACTGTAAAAATTTTAGTTTAGCCTCCAGTACAGTTCGATTTATAAGAAAAAGATGGTTATGGGGAGTAATAAAAATGAATTTGAGATTACTTTGAAGTTGCAAATCGTCAGCAGTTGTTATCGCGTGAAAGAGTGCAGTGCATTATTGTGCTGTCTGATAAAGTAAGGGATGCTGATAAACCTTTCAAGATATGCTGGATTTTTCCATACTGAATTGGGCACAATGTAAATAAAATAACACTATTGTAAATACAGCAGATATATTCCTTTTGTAGGAAAGATATGTTTGCTAATTGGTTGATATAAGTTGTCATAACCATAATGATTTCTGTTGGTTCTACATAGTCATATATGTATGACTGTGTGTGTGTGTGTGTGTGTGTGTGTGTGTGTGTGCACCATGTCATCATAGAGTGAAATTTACTCACTTTGACTCTTCCCTGAAAAGAGTGAAAACCTTTACACCTTTATTCAATTTTCTTTCTTTATTGTGCATTTTACCGACAGACAAGGGATCTGTCAGCAGTTTTTCAAACACCTTAGTTGTGTTGTGGGGGGGGGGGGTATGGAGGGAATCCAAGCCTTTACTGGTCTAGCATGACTCTTTGCTGATTACAGATTATTACGAACTAAAGCAACCCTCAGCAATCATCTGTGAATGGACAAATTTTGTAGGGCAGTCTGATTCTCTATGGGTAGCCCCACCAATTCTCTTCCCTGCCAGCTATTTCAGGTTGAGAATATTGTGTTTTACCTTCCTCTCTGATAAAGCCAGAAATGGCCCACTCATCTGACCAGTGTAACCTAAGGAGTCCTGGCAGGAGTGAGATTTATAGGGTTTCTGCTGCCTGTGAATAGAAGGAAGTGAATGAATGTCTGGTTTGGAGAAGCCAAGGTAGGTAAGTTTACCTGGGAAAAAAAAAAATCACATCAGGTCGGTCAAGTAGTAACATAAAACAATGTATTTGCTTCTCCTTCGAATGACAGGCTGCATGAGAGTGGGATGGAGGTCCTCTGACTTGTCCAGAGCACTTGCAAGTGTTATCAGCCATGAGGCTTGCTGCCAACTCCATCTTCATGTATCATTTATGCCTTGATGGCGACTCACTTTTCAGTGCTGAAGCTGGAATGTTGACATGGCAGAAATCACACATGCTGCATATGAGCTTCTCACATTTAAGGCTTCTGTTGATTTGATGGAAAAATTTATGATTTAGAAGGAACTCTTGGGTTTGGTATTCCACATCAGACTCACTGCATGCAATTTTACTTTGGTTTATTGAAAGCACCTGTGACACACAATGTTCAAGGCAGAGCACCACCCCAAAGGTCCACAAATACAGGGATCAGGTATGACAAGAACGGTGAAACACAGAAACAGCTGCGCACAACTTCTTGCAGTTTCATTCCTCAAAGTGTGGAAACAAAGGGGCTACAGTCTACAGTTTTGCCTGTAATGTTATCACACAGTTGTGTGAGCCAATCTGTCAGTGGGATTCATTTACCACATGGTCTCATTGTGTTTAAATACCCTCATGGGATATGGCTATATACTCAGCAAGGCTGAAGGTTTACATGGACCCTTTCTTGAATGTTGCAGAAACAGAGTATGTGAAGGTCTCAGCTTTTTAAAAGAACCTAGGAGGTCAGTGCAGCTCCTGTGAAAGAGCATTAATATTCAGATGGTATTCAGAGACAAGCCCTTCAGGTATAGAACTTGAATGCTATATTAACTATCAGATGGATTAATATTTAATGCTGTTATTAGCAGAGGGACTATTTTCTGTAAATTGTTGTGTGTGTGTGTGTGTGTGTGTGTGTTTGTCCCCTCTTATGGTCCAGGGTTCTTTCCCTGTCTTGTATTTTCCTGGGACAGGCTCAAGGCTGCCAGCAACCTGGGTCTGCATGAGCACATTTAGAAACTTAATGAATAAGGCCTGAACTGCAACTGACTTATAATAGAGCCAGAGTCAATTAGCCATCTGGTGATGGATGATGATAAATTCCATCCATCCATCCATCCATCCATAAACTGTATGAAAAAAAAACTGAATATAAATGTATATGCTGCATTTCCTCATATAAAATGTAATTTCAAAGGTATTTTATATTAAGAGGATACATATCACATACACACGGTTTACATCACATCATGCTCTCAGTTAAACTGAGAGTCACTGCTTTCTACAGGAGAGGCTGGGTTTCGCTGTCAATGCACACTCATTCTCTCAGGCGGACTTGCCACATTGGTGTGGGTGTGTGTGTATGTATGTGTGAAAGATCAGCACAGGAGGGGGCTGTGTAGTGATTCTAACAACTTCATTTAAAGGCCTTAACCTTTCTGGAATGAGGTCAGGGTTGTTGCCTTTGATGTGGGACGTAGCAGTTGCACTCGCATCATGGGGTGCGGTGCCCCCGTATAGAGATGCTGCTACACAAACGTACATACATCTACTCTTACTGTCTCTCTCCCAGTACAAGACCTTAATGTTTATGTCATCACTACAGATATTTTTCCTCTGAATTACCTAGGACATAATTGTTGACATGCAGTTAAATATTTAGCCTTTACTTCATCGACTTCCAGTCAGACCATAAAACACAAAACATAAAACTGCAACACGCCTTTGCCAAGCGGTTATTTCCAGGAGCAGAAGGGTGTGTTGTGCGTAGCGTGTAGTGTAGAACTCAGCTTGTTGGACATGACTGTTGATGACACCAACACTCCCCCCCACAACCTCACAGTCATTGTAGGTGAACTCCTTCAGTGACCGAGAATATGCATATTAAAACACAGGCACAGATAAACTGGGCTCCAGCCTTCAGTGCCACTCTGCGTCACAGGACATGTGAATTTTTTTGGCGATAATGGCAGCTACTAAGATAAAGGATGGGACATAAAGTATAAGGCCCATGACACGAGTGCAGGTGTGTAGGAGCAAGAGAGAAAAGATGAAGTAAAAGTCTAAAACAAAAGCACATCCCTCTTTACAAGGGCTGCGATCTCAAAGCTTTGCCTGAAATGTAATTTGCACATTAACAAATCTCTAGGAGTGTATAACAAAGCCGAACAAGAACGACCCAGGAACCTTTGTGATCGGTTTATGATGGACAGTAAAGATGTTTCCAAATGCGGCTTCATGGAGAGCCAGTGGAGAACGTCTCAGAAACACAGAAAATTCTGCATCTAATAACAACCATGTAATTGCTGTATAATTGTAAATTAAGCAAACTATTAAAAGAGCAGGGTTATGATATAAAAACCAGTCAAGACTAATTCCAAAATATAGGTGAGTCACAGGTTTGTAAAGGATTGCTGTATATCCACAGTAAGTGTGTGTGGATATTAAGGCAGCTATGGTCAATCAGGTCTCTGAGGCAGCAAACACCAGCACACTTTTGTTAGCAAGCTCACACTAGTTTAAAGGACCTTTGAGGAAGCTCTGCCTTCTTTGTGTGCCTCTCTGAAGTCTAGAACCATTATGAAAACAGCCCAGTCATGACGTGTGGATGAGAAAGACCAGACCCTTATTTCCACAGTTTAGATTTTTTTTTTTTATATTGCAACAACATCAAGCTCCATTAGAACAACCACCTTACTTGTATATGGATTTTTTTTTATAAGATCTGATGTCTATGTTGCAAAGTTTGCCATGGTGTTTGGGATATCTGTCTTTAAAGACATACCATGTCTGTTTGAGTTTCTTTGTAGCAGTTTTGATTTATTACAAAAGGATTGATCCATATCCAATGTATTTGTGAAGTATTAATGTTGGGGGAAAATAGTAGGGGGAAAATAAATCTCATACTTTCAAAAAGATTAACTTTTAAAAATGTCCATGCCTGATATGTTAATGATTATGAACAATATGTTCTAAAATAATAAATGATACAGATTACACCAGATACAGCATTTTGTAAACGGAGAACGGGCAGCTCAGAAGTTTATCACATCGTGTTTCCATTCCACATCTCCAGTATTCTGGGTTTGAATCAGACAAAGGCGTGTGTGTGTGTGTGAGCGAGTGTGTATGAAAGAGAAAGAGACAATGGCCTTTGTAACAATCAGGTGTCTGTATATTCCACAATAAGGTCTGAATCAGTCTGGCGGCAGGAAGCAGCCAGATGTTCAGGAAAGATGTGGAAGTATGTTTTAAACCTTGGTGTATTTCCCAATGCCAACACACCTCAACACTCAGTCCTTCCAAACTCCGAGGCATGAGTAAGAAAATAATTGCAATTTTTCTGCAACTCTGCTACATACTGGTAAACAAAGACTGCTAAAACAATAAACAAATACGTTAACATATTTTTTGTTTCAATATACTGAACCGAACATATTTCTACAAAAACACACACTGCAGACGCTGTGACAACACAAAATGGAAAGCAGTGTATGATTCATTATTACGTAAGCTTGGTAAGCTGAATTCTGCCCAGCATTAATAAGAATTAATTACAATAACACAACAGCCAATCCCTGTGTAACACTTTAATATTTTAAATTATTGTTTCCTTTTGGACCCTTGGCATAATTTTAATTATTATTTCATCTTCAATGGGCCAATATATTTTCTAGAGCTAAGTTACAGTACTTATTTTCCATATCTGCAAGGTTGTTTTCCGTTAAGGGATTTCCACAGCATGATTTATTATGGAGCAAAACAAAACGCCCATTTTAAAAAAATAATTTTACTACATTTCTTACCCTCTTAAGCTTGTTATTGCTTATAATTATATGTGCATCTTGTAATTATCTGTACACAAATATGAGCAGTGTGTCTATGACCCAGCTGCCATTAACATTATTAGATTTAGTCAAATGACTAACGAAAGAGAAATATCAGCTTAGGTTCATTATGAAATCTGCATTTAGGCTGCTTACCAGATAGAAAATTTTGAAAGATAGTTTGCGTGCATTCATTATTTAAAATCTGCACCACATCTACTGTCGTGTCTGACTCCGTCCCAACCGGATGGTCAATCCAGTCACCTGTCTGTTCTGTACAGTGCTTTTCATATAATGGGCATGGAGAGTCAGATTCCATTTATTGCCTGACTTTAGCAGTTTTGGATCTGAGCCCTTTTCAAGGTGAACACGGGCAATCACGGAGATGCCTGCAAACCTGGCAGTAAAGGTCCGTATGGTAACTCATGCCCAGACGTGTCCATAAACAGGAGATCCCGTAAAAACAATTCCACGGAGACGCAATGCTTTAAAACTCTGCGGCACCATTGAACATCCCCAGGAACTACTCAACTTTTACCTCATTAAGATATACCTGGCAACTCGTAATCATGTGGCCATATGGTACCGACGGTAAGTGTCACTCCCATGTGCTGACAAATGTGTCACCTGAAAATATATGTGTGTTCTGTGCCAGATTCACTTCAGTTTGTTCCATCGCACGTGAGTGTACTCTTGGCTCCTGAGAGTCGCTAATTAAAACAACGTGTCGAAAACCGAACCGTGCTGTTGCTCTCTTCTCTTTTGGCTTCGTGAATGCTCAACACGCTCAGGTCACAGAGCGTTTTTATGCAGGGTGCAGCTTTCAGAAGCTGAGCTCAACACGCGTGTATGGGATGTCACGCTTTTTGGCTGACCTCACACAGAGCTATGCCTCAGTGTGCTCCGATGTTACTTTCAGCCCTGTGGCTGAGTGCTTCCAGTGGAGTCTGACAGGGAGCTGTACCCCCTAAGTGTTCAACTGTTACAATAACCATGTGCATTGTACTGATATTTACAGTCTAAAGTGGTATCAACAAATTCTTTTTTCTTTTTTTATTTTCTATCCATCCATATATTACCTTAATCTCCTTAGCCAATCCAGGGTCGCAGGAAGCCTGGAGCCCAATCCAGAAAGCACAGGGCATAGGGTAGGGGACACCTTGGGTGGGGCACCAACCCACCACAGGGCACACGCACTTCTAGCAATTTGCAAACATCAACCAACCTAACCTGCATGTCTTTGGCTTGTGGGAGGAAACCGGAGAACCTGGAGAAAACCCACCAAACACAGGGAGAACATGCAAGCTCCACACATGCAAGACCAGGGGCGGAAAATTGAGTCCCGGGCCTGGAGGCATGAGGCAAGGGCGCTAGCCATCATGCCACTCTGCCCCTATTTTTTAAAGCACCTAAATGCAAAGTGTCTTTAGTCAGATGGAACAACGTTATCTAAATCATCAATTTAAGCATTCCTTGGTAGCTGGAATATTTATTATTGTACTGTTCAATTACTATTCACTTACAACATAAATGTCAGGAAATGTTAGCAGGTAGATTACCGTTGTCAAAATGAAAAGTGATGGCACGTCAGATTGTGAGAGAAATAACAGGGAAGAGCGGCCCACAGAACACACTGCAGTACGAAGGTATCAGCTGACTTTCCTACAAGAAGCGCTAGCTGGAAATATTCTCTGTAATGTGAGAACAGTGAAGAAGTGAGCCATGTGTGGTACCCATTAATGAAGACTTGTAAAGGGCGCCTTGGTTCATTTTTTAAACAGCCTTCAGCATGTGGCTGTGTACTTTCAGTAGCCTTTTACATTTTTTAAAATAGATTATTAACAAAATCAGTCGTTGCCTTGTGCAAGTCCCTCTGGTCATCTTGTCTACTGTATCACTACCTCCACATTTCCTGCTGGTGACAGAATATATATGCTGCATGTCAGTACAAAATCTTTAAATATAAGGCCTTGGGAAATGCTGCTGCAGCCCAATTTAGCCTCTAGCTTCTCTCCAGAACAGCAACAGAGGGCCTTTTTAAACTTCTTTTCACAGCAGAGATGTGGAGCCCATTAACAGCGCCCCCTACATGCACCACTATATGGGTCTTCTCAGCATCAAAGTCCAACCCCCCACATGGCACATATGGTGCTGCTCAGGTGCAAAGGCCTGACAGCCATCTCTCTGTGTTTCTGCATTTCTGTTCCATCTTCCTGCTGTCAGAAAACATTCAGAGTCTCACCTTCTCCTGGCTTTGGGTGTCCTGGGTAGAAAAGGTGGCTATAAAAATGTAATCTAACATTCAGTCACAGGACTGATCCCATGTCGTCCGCTTGGCTGATGAAAGGCTTTCAGAGTGAAGACCTAACTACTGGCCCGCTAAATACCCTATCAGGCCCGACACTCAGCAAACTCACAACTGATTCACGGGAGCAGAAAAAGCGTTCCAGGTATTCAGCCGCAGCCCATGGGAACACTGCACGAAGCTGTCAGTGGAGCTGTCGCAAGGACGGCAGCGGCACAAAAGCAGCCGACGTACTCCCAGGGCTTTCGGGCAGAGCATGCCGGGAAGGGAGACGACAGGGAATGCTGCGGACAGCTCTGAAACCGCTGCAGTGTGTCGACGTGTTGGAGGAATCGACAGGGCCGTCACCTCAGCTGCTGTGAAATTATTAAAGGAGAAAATCCTGAGAGCCTGATGCAGGGGAAAAAACAAGGCAGGCAAGGGAGGACTCGATGAAATGAGTTCAGTCGGATATTCTGGGAATCGGGGCGACTCTCATCAAAAATAAAAAATATTCTCTGAAAACAGCTGAGAGTGATGGCAGAAGCAGGAGTGTGAGATGTTGCCATCAGTGTAGCTCAATGTGAACAACGACATGTTCATGTCCTTCACAGCCTTTACGGTGAGCTGGACCAGCACTGCAGCATACTGTGCCACTTGTTGCCACAGGGTCGAGGGTCTTTGCTGTCAGGCCAAAGTAACTCCACAGTCGAACAATTTGTTCCAGCTGGACTTTTATCAACCTCTGCTGGCCAGTTTGCAAAGCTGACGCTATGGCGAACAGTGACCTGAGCCACAAGTTGTGTTAGGATGGCAGGATCTGAGAGGATTCATGTCTGCTCCTGTCCACCTGTGGAAAGGTAAAGTCAAAGCAAAAGAAAAACCGAAAAGACCCATTGATGAGAGCCAAGTGCTTTCAGCTCCTTCATCTTTTCAAAGCATTGTTGTTGATTTGCTTTCTACATTTTAGCTGACAGCCTTAAACAGAAAAAAGCCCCAGAAACACACCTACTTCTGTACAAACAGTGAGTGACATCACAGGAATTGGTGTTTCTAGAGCAGGGATTCCCACATTTTAAAAATTATTTATTTATTTATTTACATGATAAAATTATTATTTTTTGAATGGTGCGCAATCTACCTGCACAACATTAGCGATCTATAGGTCGATCGTGATTGACGTATTGGGCACCCTTGTTCTAGAGCCTATGCCAAGTAGCGTGAGGTTTATAAAAATTGTGTTGTTGCCACTTAGAGTCTATGATAAATCTGTTACAAATGTCATTCTGCAAAAAAGCCCAATGCTTTATGTCTGCTTATGTGTGATTTCAGGACACTGTCTCCATAAGGGGTAATGGTACGGACAACAAATTTATTTAATGGAGTCCTGTGCATTTATGAAGCAGCCTTAATTCCATATTATCTCAAAATCAAAATTTTGCATACATAACAGGAGTGAGAGATTTGGCTACGGGGGTATCTCTAAAATCAGGACAAAAGCTTGATTAGTCCCCAGAGCAGGTGTTAGTTTAGAAACCTAACCTTCTTGTTTGCTAACTTTGCATAGGCTGCGGCCGGAAAGTTTTCAGTCCTGACAAAAGACGTCCCATGCGATCAGCTGAATACCTTGAGTATGTTGCTGCATTTCAGCAAGGAGATTATAGGGTTTTTTTTTTGTCAGGATATAGTATTTAATCATCAGATCAGATTTTAATTTAAAATTATTATGAAGATCAGTAATCAAAATTTATTTCAAAAGAAGCTGTAACTACCTGACAACTGTTTTACCATTTTATTATTAGTCAGATTTCTGGCTATGAAACTGATGGCTTCTTACATTTTATGGTTTGAATCATATATTAAAAATAAGTTGATGAGTTACACAGTTCTACTGATTATACCAATAATTTCCGTGAAGCCATTTTACAGTTGAACATTTGCAGTTAACTATACGCTTCAATGACTACAATTACATATTTTATAAATACTGGGGAAAAAAGATTAATTCTGAAGTATTTTGTTACCTGTTACAGTAAAGATGACTTTTTCATAGACACTGTTTCCAAAACATTTTTAGTTTTCTTTTATTATACATTTAGTTTCCCTAATATTCGCACCTAACGGATATGAAGGAAACCCAAGCAGGGCGTTCACAGAAATGATTAGAAAACATTAAATTTGCATTTAGTTAAAGGCTCCTTTGAGTTTTATCCAGTCTTTATTATGATGATTTTTTATTTTTGTCTGCGGTATGGTCTTATGCAATGATTTGAAACCAAAGCGTTCTCGTGCCCAGCAGCTGTGAATCCTCGTGCTAACGCTTCTCGCGCCGTTTGATTGGTATACGGCTCGCGATGGTGCCGCTGATACACCAATCAAGCCATGTGACAATGTTTATAATAATGGATAACGTATTTTGTTCAAAGTTTTTATGAGACAACAAAAGCCTATGGATAACATGCATAAAGTTTTAATGCGAAAAGTTTTGCACTTAAATTATTGTATTTTAAGCCTTTTCTCTGCTCTGAAGAGGAACTGAATAATGAGATCTCTTCTGAATGCTGGCAAGGCATCTGCATAGGCAATTCTATCTGGCAAGGGAGACTGAACTTACATTGTTTTGTTCCTCTGTCTGCAAAAGGGAATTTCGCTGGCAAGTGGTACGGTTTTAACCAGAGCCCCGTCGCCTTGCTGACAGCGCTTCCCAACACGTCATTTCTTTCGCAAGCAGGAGGATTTAAAAATGTAGGTCGTCTCAATCAAAGGGGGAGATTTCAGAGGCACACAGTGAGCGCAAAGGCGTAACAACCAGTGATTAAATCAACCATGCCGTCGCCCTACTTAAAGCACTCCTAAACAAACAAAGACTTCACAAATGCAAGGCCTTTTTGCAGTTATGTAACGCACGGTGATATGCTACCATAAAAATAGCTATAAATAATATAAAAACCTAACTGCAGCTTCAAGACAGCGTTGGGAAAGACACGTTAACGGTCCTTGCGTCGGGCTTCTCGTGGGGACAGTGGTGCCGTGGATCAACGCACTTCTGCACGTATCTAACGGTAAAAGATGCGCATTATCTGTAACCGGACACAATCGCACGAAAGTTGTAAGCAATAAGGCTGCCAAGACCGCTGCTCTAACTGTAGGCTATAAAATAAATGAAATAATAAATAGCAACATGTTCCCTCTATTCCCCTGGTGATATGTTATTGAGAATTATCCACAATGTAAGGCAAGACTTTTCGTTGAGAGAGGGCAGCTAACGCCTGGTTAGCTGACAGCATAGCCCGACTGGTTCAAGACTGAGTGATGTCCTAAAGGGGATGGTACCTAACCAGTGGTGGCAGCAGAGGGGGGTCACCCTCCCCCGACCAGTTCTGTGCCACCCGGTCTGTAAATGTGAAAAATCTGGAAGACACCTGCCCTCAACTTGAAAGACGGTTGATAAAACACCCCACCGGTCCTGTCGCAACATCCAGGTGCAACCCTTGCAGCGTGAGGGGTTTACTTGTTCACAGTCCTTGTAATTAAGGCAGGCAAAAAGCAAGCTAACCGATCAAGCAGCTTTTTACATGTATATCACACTACCTTTGGTGGGAATAAAACTGATCTACACACCAGCTGCTTTTGGACCTGCTTTTTTATTCTATCGCTGCAATTGAGACTGAAAATTACCCCAAACTAGGGCACTGAAATTGTTAAAAATTGAAGATTAGGAGGAAAAAAAAAGTAAGGTGAAAGAAAAGTTTGCGGAGGCAAAGGACTAATAATGTACTTTAGATTCTGCTTTGAAATGGGGGGGGGGAAACACCTTTTGTCCAGGGATTTCTTCAAAAGTAAAACTCCATTTCTCCTTTTATCTCTGAGAACACTGAGTCAGGCTTTTTGGGCTGGTTTAGAGAGAACTTGCTTTTCCATTCAGGAACTGTTTAGGGAATTTTCAAGGTAGAGTTTGATAAAAACAAATGCCACGCTGTCAGTCATCTTTTGTGGCATGGGGAGAAGTGGCATGGTTACTATAAGAACGTAATCGCCGTGCTTGAGTCAAGTAGCCTCTACACACCTCTGGGAGCTGGCAGGGCTGAGCACATGATATTCAGCCAGCTGCCTATTTGACACCATTCCTTGCAAACAATTCGCAGCGGTGATGTTCCTCCTGGTCCAGCTAGGCCAGCTCACCTCCCCTCCCTTTACATGGCAGCCACTTAGTGTGTAAATCTGAAGCCGGTGTGGACAGTGTCTGCTGAGTGCTGTAATCAGGCCCCCAGCTGGAAGTGAATCAAAAAGATACGCACACAGTGGTGTTTGACACAAGGCCACCGGTTCTCCCGGTGCAGTGTCCAAAAGCCTACCAGACGGCTCTGATCACACTCGGGCTGTTGTGTGGCTCTCAGCTTGTGGTAATTAAACAAGTTTCCATTTCTGTAGCTAATTCTCATTTTAACCCTTACTGGTAGACTAATCACAATTTCAAGCGTTACCTGAATGCATTTGTCAAAGTTATATAAAGGCGCTTTGCTTCTTTGATGTGGTACAGGAAAAGAGGTAGGTGCAGACTTTAAAAACAGACTACTTTAATTGGGGCAGGGAAGCGACACTCTGGAAGCCCCAGATCCACATAACAGGGCAGTGTTCATAAAACATACAAGGAGCACCACATGTGATCACAAAGCACAAACCACAGGACAGAAGGAACACAGCTCTGTGAAGCCTAAAATCAGCAGTTACAGGGAGCTGCAAAAGGCTGCACCACTGACAAAACACTGACTTACTCAAGTGAGCAGAGCAGCAGGAACCAACAGCCTCAAATAACTGGCAGAAAAACAGAACACAGGTGTGGCTGATCAGTGATCATTCCTGTCTGTAGCATAATGAGTATCTATACTGAAACGTGTTACGTTCACTTTGGTTTATTTTTTCCTTTATGAATTGCAGCCTATCTTGCCAGCTATTAAATATTAAGATGTTATTTACAGACAGAAGAGGCAGCAGTGTAGTGTCATGGGTAGGGACGTGGATGATGTCATCTGAAGGTTTTTGGTAAGCTCCCTCTAACTACATCGCTAACAAAAACAGCTGCAGGTTATTATCTGGCTGAATAATAGTCAGAAATATTGCAAATCGCTTAAAATGTTGATCCATAACACCCAAAAATCAGAAAAACTACAAGAAATGGCAGTTTGCATTTTCACATTTTGGATAAGATCCAAAGTTATTTGCATGGAATTTAAAACTTGGGGCAGGGGGTGGTGTTGGTTTTTCATGGAAGTGGTGTTGCAAAGTGAGCTTTGTGAATAATTTCCAGAAAAAACACAAGGAAGTAAATGTTCTGTGTCTCATTATAATGCTGATATGACTTAGAGGGAAAGTGATTTTGGTTTTCTGATATTATGCAGTACAAGCAAAGTGTATGGGCCAGTTTAGCACTGCCTTCCTTTATGCATTGTGAAATATTTATGCTCTGTGAAAACTAATACAGGGCATCAACAATGCCTTCCTCCTGCACAACATAAATTAGTCCTGTGAAACTGTTGTGTGTGTCAAGTGACATACTTGTCAAACACCTCATGTAACATTTAAAGACGTCTTGTGATGGTTTAAGAACCTTTGGCTGCCTATAAATCATACTAATGCCTTATTCTGGCTTGTGGAGCAGCTTGGATCCACTTGCAACCTTAGTAACCTAGCCTGAACCCAGAAAGTACCTCAAACACTTGTGCTTTATCTGACTGCAGACATTTTTCAGGATGGGACCTCACTCAGGCCAAAATGACCAAAGCATTAAAACACTGCTTGAAGCTGTAAGGTGTATGACCTTGTTGAGCTGAAGTGCACAATCACCATGGATACCAAGGCTCTGATTTGACCTGTAGCACCTCTAAATACAACATAACTGGAGAGTAATGAAAGCTTCCAGGAAGAGAAGCTGGAAATGAATCACAGGGAAATAAAGCACGGAATACAACAATCAGTTTACGTAAAATGTAATATGTTGTGTTTCCTATAAATAAATTGTAAAGTTTACAAATAGTTAAAGTAACATTTAGTAGAGTAGAGCAGCAAAAATGTATTGAATCACATGAGAAGGGTTCAAGTTTCAGGATTCACATCACCTTTCTGTATGATATGCTGACCTACTTTATATAATATTTACAAAGGCAGAGGTAAAAAACATTTATGCACACAGTGTATTAAAACCTAAAGTATTATGAAAAAAGTCATTCTTTTATGGAGCTGTCTTTGTTGATATAAATGACAGAACTGTGTCACTTCTCCTATGGCGAAACCCAGGGCGGTTCTTGTGTCATTTCTGATCAGCTCCACCCTCATCCCATGGTACATTCAACAAGAAACACATTGGGGTTGGCGTGGGGGGGTTGTGGGGCCTATGACGGTGTGAATATGTTTGTCGTCAACTCGACGTGAACTGTGACTACTGAGGGCGTGCTCCCCCTGCATGTACTACCGATCTCCTGGAGCTGAAACCCTTTAGCTCTCCATAACACTGTCGAACGATCTCAGCGTGCGAGAAAAGAGGCACTTCTTATGGACCGTTTTTGATGTTTGCAATTTTAAAGTTGTTGACATGTGTTTATATTTTCCATTGTGGGTATAGATCGTGAGACTCAGAGCAGGCATTGAAGCTCTTTAGTGACATTGGAGTGTTTAGTCAAAATGTGCCTTTGTGGCCATCTGTTTAAACAGTCCATTTGCCCTTTGCGAAAGCTTGGCCTGGCTGTTCTCGAGCAGGTGTTCATACTCTCTCTGTCACTCAGGCTCCATATTCAGCCGAAACGCTTTCCCCAAAATAAACACATTGAGCATTATGGCAGATCCAGGCCGGTGCAGGGGTGCAGCCTGGTGTGTGTAGTTCTGATATCTCTCATTGTCTTATTTTTGTGTGGTTTCAAATAACTTCATTGCCTGATCTGTTGAGCAGTACTAAAGGGAAGCCAAAGAACCCAAAAGGGCTTCCATACCCTGACTTAGTTGGGGGAGGTCTGTATTCTGCAGTCAAAACTGCAGCTGAAAACACATCTCTTTAGGGAGAACCTTAGAACTTAAAAACTTAAATCTTTTTCATCTTGCTTCCATTTACTCCATTGTTGCAAGGCTGTTTGTTTTTACATGTTTTTGTAGTTTATACAAGACATACATTTTATATATTTATGCTTTTCCCTTTATTTGAATGACTTGTGTGGCAATCGCTTGACTTAATCGTGTGCACTTTGATGATAGGACAGCACTTACTGTTAGTAGATTCTCTAATACTGTTTGACCTCATTCATGAAATGCACATGTACTCTTATTCATTGTAAGTTGCTTTGGACAAAGGCGTTTGCTAAATGAATAAATGTAAATGCAAATGTTTTTGAGTGAAAGGAGGAAATGCACTGAAACACTAGAAGTGCAGTCTTCCACTGTGTAACTGCTTACTTGCTCTTTAACTTAAGGCATATGATTTAGCCTAGGTGGGATGGGGTGCTGTCCAGGGTGTTGAAAAGTTTCTGTCTCTCTCTCAGCTCTGCCACCTGAACCTCCATGGTTTGTAACACACGTTTTTAACTCACAGTTATCCCTTTTATCTGATGTGGATATGCTTAAATGTAGTTTTGTTTGTGTTAGATGTTACAGACAACAGACCCCTTACAAAGCAATGCTACAAATTTAAATTTAAAATTTTATATGAATGTATCACATTACAGTAGAGTTCCTTTCTTTCTTACTCTCTACAGGCGACCCTGACTTCATTATTTGTTGCTTTATTTCAAGTGTCTCTGCTGTATAACAAAACGGGTGAAAAGCAGAACAGTAGAAGTTTAGAAAATGCATTAACCTGCAGTTCAGCAGATTTTTTTTTTTTCCACACGGGAGAAGACAGTAACAGTGACGGCTGGGCCCAGATTGAGCTGCTTGCTAGTACAGTGCTTTCCAGTAGGTTGTCAAATTCTTTATTATCCACATGAAAACAACTGATCTGGCTGTCTTTTCCATCTTTGCTCGCTATGGACAGACGTTTGAGACCTGTATGTTATTTCATGGTGTTAAGTGTTGTTAGTATTCCTTTGAGTCGGTGAGCTACAGAAATAACCTTATTATCCACTCTTCAGATTCCAGTCAGCTTTCCATAACCATATGGCTATACTTATCCTCCGGTTTTATGGTTGACTGCTTTGTTTCTGCAACTTTGAAAATCTTTCTAAGCCATAGCACCATCCCAGATGTTTTCTGGAAGATTGAGAGTTCTCACACACCAATAGGCTCTGTCTGAACCTCTGTCCAAGCAGAGTAAAAATGTAAAGGAACATGTGAACACCTAGAGCAAACTGCATTATTTACAGCATCACTGGAATGTCACTCTAAAACCTACAAGTTCAGTCTGTTGCCTCTTGTGCACGCTGCAGACGGAATTCTGACAGACTGCACAAAGACGGTAAGATGCATTCTCACTCTGCATGCGCACTTCCCTCTTTTTATTTGTTTTCCCGCAAGGCAGACGATTTTAGGAAAGGCTGGCCTTTGGGAGGGATTCATTTTTACCTCCACTTTAGGCAGGACAGGAGGAAAGCTCTGTTTGTTTCTCGCTAAAAGCATTTCCTCTTGAAAAGGTGAATGTCTCCAGGCTTTGCTGATGTTTATGCATGACACTTGATGTGAGCATCCAGTAGCCCTGAATTGTTGACCCAAAGGGCAAGAAAGAAAGCCCCACTTTGAATAACCCCCCAGGGCCAGTCGCTGCTGGAGCCTCTGGCATATGGCCTGGGGAAATAAGATATAAAGGGCAGCCCCTTCAAAGGGCTGCAGAAATGCGTGCAAAAACATGCTGCCCTTGATTCCCCTCAGCATTGTGCACTTATTTGTTCTTTTCAACATAAGCTCCTCACCCACTTCTGAGCATTACTGTATACAGTGATGCTCTCTTGCTGTCTTATTTATGTCTTGCCTTATAATCAGTTTTTTTCCCCAGTATTGAGTGCTGTACGTCTGTATTGTGTCACCTGCTTTTTGACAATAGCAGATGAGTGTTAGCTGTTGAAACTGATAGGTTTACCCATTACACATACTGAGCATCAAAAATACATTTGCAGGCATGTGCTATAATTTGCATGTGTGGAATGTAATGCCACTTGAAAGGACTTAAGATACTTTCAGTTCCAGTTGTCCTGCAGGAAATTTTTAACAGAAAAATGCTGACCTACCTACTTAAAAATACATTTGGAATTCAGAACAGGCCTCCCCCAAATCCACCATTTGTTACAAACAAATTCTGGAAGCAAGATTTTTTTTCTTCCCTGCTGACAGGGAGATATGCCACTGCATTACAGTTTAAGTCATTTAAATGTAATCTTTCTTCATTAATGTGTGCTATGAAAACACGCTACTGAACTGTGAGTGCGATTATCTTTCCCAGTGTTATAAAATGTCCCTGATTTCCCAGTAAAATTGAAAACATTGTTGGATGGCACAAGATCTTTTGAAATTGTGCACCACTCATCCCACCACCCACATTTCAAAGGAATTTGTGACATAAGTATTTGCTGAAGTTCTGACACTGTTGGAAACCAATTACCTTTCAAATCAATGGCACATTAACAAAACTACTGTCACTGAAATGATGTTACTAAATCGCTACATCGTATTCAGTCATGTCATTATTTTCACATTTATTTTGAAAAGCACATTTCCTAAAGTGTACTTATGTTTTTCTTCTTTCTGAGTGTGCCCCCTCCTCAATTTGAAAGAAAAAAACCAGAACACAACTTAATAAACTAAACTAAAAGACTGCATCACATGAATGGATGAGATTTTTGTGGCTGTTGGCTCAAGGAATAAACAGCTAGAGTGAGCGATTTCAAGCATGGGTCTTTAACCAGCCCATCAGTAACTATTCATCTTCATCTCACTGTGATTAGGCCTGTAAAGTGAAGGCCTGTGAGAGATGTAAAGATGCAGGCTAACCTTAGAATCTTGCTGCTTAGTATAAATACCAGTCCCTACTGCCTCTGTGGCATAGCCTGTATGAACAAAACACAGCAAAGATGACAGTGTTAAACACTGAGAGTGTTTGTGTTCTGTTGCTATAAACCAACAGAAACTGGTAAGAGCTCAAAGAGAATATGTCTGTAATTCACAGCATGTATTCCAGAGAAGACCGGCTTCTTTTCTTTACAGCCATTTAGTCTGACCTTATGTAAAGAAGGAAAAAGCTGCTCCTCTATTATGTCTGTTGGAGGACAAACTTAATTGAATTGACGTGTGCTTTTAGTGTTTGCAGCTTCCTGTCTGCTTCCATTGGTTTTGCTGTTACAACATTAAGGTCTGTAGCTTTAGCTGGGATTATTGTATGCTGAACCATTCAATTTTTGATGAATACAGCTGTAAAAGTTGCCATGGTAATAAGATGGAGATTGGCTCCTTTTTGCAGCATGTGTAGGATAAGTATGACATTTTAAAAGGGTGAAGGAAAGCTGGTCCAAGAAGAGTCAAGTCTTTACTGGAAATACTGGTGAAGGGGAACCATTAATCAGTGTGTGGATATTACTGTTTTGCCTATCATGGAAAACACAGTTATGCAGAAAACTCCCCAAAAAGCTCTGAATTTACAAATAAGGAAGGCGAACTTCCCCTTTTTTTGGCCTCGTTCAAAATATACTAAAATTGACATGTATGAAACGGACAGAAGTGGTGACACAAACGTAAAAGACAAAGCAAATAATAACGTGACCTGAGTATTTCCTGAGAGGGACAGTGGCCACAGCAGCATCTCTCCTCTGCTCTCTGACACACTCTTGTGTTTCTTATTCCTGTTGTCTGTCCTTCAGTGCATTGCTTTGTATTACATCACCTGTAGGCTGGAAGTTTAGTTACTCAACAAGAGCCGCTGATAACTGACTTTTGAGATCCCATGGTTAAGTGAGCAGCTCGGAGCTGAGCTAAAGTAATGTGCATCTATGTGCTTTACACTTGCCTTAACTCATGCGAAACCTCTGTTTGAAGCTGTACCCCCCCACCTTGCTGCCCCCATCCCCCTTTTGAAGCTGTATACCTTCAGAGCAGGTAGTGATGCCATTCTTCCACCCGACTGAGCGTACAAGCTCCTTTAATCTTCTCCCTGCAACAGATGGCCAAAATGAAACCAATCAAAACAAACAAAAAAGGAAAAGGCAAACTAGGCTGGACAAACAAGTGTGTTTGATTATGTCCATGTATTTCATTAACACAACAATGTTAATGCACTGCCCTTTCGTCCTTCTGAAGCAACATTCCATAATGGAAGAAAAGTGGACTTGTTCTGATCTTACCATTAGGATTACAGGGCGTCCTTCAGAGAATTATTTGCAAATGTATGAACAACCTCTGTGACCTCTGCACATTTCTAAGTTGTCTATAGTCGGGTTTAGCTGTACAAAATATATTTAAATTTTTATTAAAAACTATATAATGTTAAGTAAAGTCTAAAAACATTAAAAAATGTTTAAATTGTGCCTACCATCTTTTTTCTGTGCTCACACTGTATACCTATAGCTCTACACACAAACCTGACATCATAATGGAAATGAGGAAGTGATGGAAATGATGTTTTCTTTTATCTGAAAGACATTCCCCAACTAAAGCACAGCGATCTGATTGCACACCACAGTGCAAAGAGAGAGGAAGCAGAAATATATGAAAATGTAGAATAAACAAAAGCAATGGCGTAAATTCAGTGTGTGGATTGCTTGACATTGACCATTCTGCATCGTCTGTACTCTCAGGCCCACGTGTGTCCTGCAGACAGCACAGCTGTGCCCCTTAACCCTGTTGCTCTCTCATCAAAAAGTTGTGAAGCAGCTACCCAGCTGCCCAGAGTTCCAGAATGACAATTACCTTCCCTTTTAGAGTTTGCATTCCCTGAGATGCATGTTTACCCCAGTCATCCATCCTTCTCACACCTGCAACCAGCCACGACTCGCTGAACACAGACACCCATCGCGATCTCCCAATTTATATAACCAGAATATGATGCTTAGCTGTTGTTTGTTAGTTTTCTCAACTTTAATATAGCTGTTTGTACTCTTTATTAGTAAGGTATTATTACTGAGTGCAAACCACATTGATTTCTCTGCACAGCTCTTTCTGTATCCTGTACTAACCTGTAACCTATTTTGTGGATTTCTCTGACCCCAGCCTGTTCTTCTTGTGCCTGAATCTTTTTGATTTCCTAAACCTTTTTTCCCCAGTTTTTTACTATGTTTGTGTATTGTGGATTTCGTCTCAGTTTATTTCAGTAACCTCTGAAATGAAGTGTCTGCGAGTTTTCTCATTACATCTGTGTGCTTCAGAAATTCAATCACAGAGGAGTCCCACTGAATGTTTTTTAGTGTGTGTAAGCCTGTAGCCAGATATGTTATATGTACACTAAGTGGGAACTTTTGGTTACCAGTATTTGTTTGCTGTTTAAAAAGTCTCCATGGAAACGTTTTAACAAGATGAGAGCAGGACATTCTATGCTTCATCAGAAACATACCATGCACATTGTTTTACTTATTGTGCCTTTTGTCTTTTCTAAAATGTGCAGCCAACCTAAGCTGCAGTTATTACCGAATGTACCCCAAAGTCCTCGGAAAATTTTACCTTCACTTGGGTTTGGGCTTAATGTCAAGGAGAACAGGTATATAATCTGTGTGATCCAAGTAATGCTGTTTCCGTATCTTCCAGGTTTTACACATTCAATTACCGGGGGCTTGCCAGAACTGTCAACCATGAATAACAAAAAAAAAAAAAAAAATGTGCAAAATGTGGCCATGTTCTCCCACAGATTTTACTCATAAATATAACAAACAGCAGGAGAGTATAAAATGGTGTCACATTAAGGGTGTAATCAGCACAGGTGTGAAGACCAGGGGATCTCCCAAAAGTGTAGGTGTGTATGGACAGTATGGGCGTGTTCTAACTAACATTGCAGGGATACCGAACTGTCATTTAGGGGGGTGGGGGTCGGGGCTGGTTTAGTTCCTACTGATGATGAAATCAAACCTACACCCTTGGGATCTCTAATTAATTAAGATATTAATTGAAAGCAAACTAAATAAGAATTTCAAATAAAAGAAGGTGTTTATAATTTGGATATGTGTACAGTATAGTTGTGATATGTTATAGGGCTAGATCTTATTAGGCTGTACCTTGAAATTATAAACCACTTTCACACTTTTGAACTACATAACAGATACAAAAAGATGAATATTTCAGATAATTAATGAAAAAAAAATATATATATATAGTGCTACAATATAATGTAGAGGAAATTATAAAGTACATTTAAATTTTTTTTTTTGTTGAAACACACCCATGTTTTTCTTGAACTTCTCAAAGTAAGGATTTAGTGGAAGCTATTATATTCCATATGAATCTATATAGTTTACAAATAAGTATCAAATACATGGATGCAATTAGTTTCCACCATAAGTCCACTGACCTGGGAACCGCTGTGCTGGAATTGCATGAACACAGAATCACAGTGGGCCAGCGAAACCTAACAAGGCAGGGGGGCTCACTTATGTGGCCTGCTTGACGAGGTCTGACTGTTTAAGTGTACGCTGCCAGTGGCGGTAGCATGCTGTGTGTGTGTGGGGAGTGGGGGAGAAGGAGGAGGAAACCCTGTCCACCTGCTTCCTCCTCTCACTGTTTTTCACAAGATATGGAAAGTGGGTCAGAAGGAACATGCAGCATTTCAGTGCAGCCTCTAACATTTTTTTTTGCATGGAAGAGTGAAGCACAGCACCAGGCTTATTTTAGATGCAAGAGCTCTGCCGTTCTGGGAAGAGGTGAGCATGGAAAGGTTCTGCACAAAGGGAAGAGCAGGCTGCAGAGATTGCACCTCGCGGTCTGCCGCTCTCGGCACTGCAGTGATCCCACACACCGGGAGAGAGGCTTGGCGAGGAGTTTGAGAAAGCGTGGCTCAGAATCTATCTCCGGACCTGGGAAACTGAACCAAAAGCCTTGGAAACTGTCACGGGGCCGGTGGCATATGCCCGAAAATCATAATATACACTGAGTGGGGGCAGCCTGGGGCTGTCTGACAAGGCAGCTGACACGGAAGCAGACCGTCAAGATGCCCAGATTAGCTTGTTTTCTCCAACCTGGAGAAGTGGAACATTCCCCTCGGCCCCCTTCAACAATCACTCTGCTAACCAAAACATCACTTGTTCTTTCAATACGGTCTCCATTAAAACCCAAGAGTCCATTTAGTCAACCTGTTCGTTTATTAATTGGTTAACATCCCATTTTCCTGGTGCAGCTGCATGGTGTTTGTGCCTCGCTAAAACTATAGCAAAAATATGATAGTTTCTTGTGCGTGTCTGAGACAACATTGAGCCCAGTGGCTTAACGTTTTCTTCTGCTTTTTCTTTGCAGAAGGTGATAAACACTAATCCCAAGTAAGGCAGTTTACTTAATTTTAATTTTTTTTGTCCAATTTTCTTAAGGCCACAAATCGAGAAATTTTAGAAGCTAAAGTGCTGCTGTTCTCCAAAACATGTTATATGTTTCAGCTTTTAGCTTGAGCCATTCAGGTAATGTACCTTATCCATGAATGCTATGGCAGAACCTTAAAGCTGAACATCATCAGTAGTTTCTCTGCTCACACATCAATCTTCATTCTGTCCTAGTGACACACTGTAGTACTTAAAGAATACTCTGGTAGAACCTTCTGTGTTCACACTGCCTTGGCCTGAGTCAGGTAGGGAACCACTCTTGGGCTATAGGTAGGTGTGCATCTAAGAGAGTGACAAAAACACAGTGGACTGATGTAAACGACATTACACAGCAGTGTTAATGTGTTCTTCGGTTTCCCACTTTGATATGTGAGGAGAGAGGCCTGGATCCAGTTCTAAGATGTAGGAAGTGCCATGGGGATTTTCGAGATGGAGGATAGAGGAGTGGGTTATGGGTGTCATAAATACAGACACGGAGTGAAGAGAATCCAATTGCAGAAAACGGCTTTTAATTGTTATCTAAAAAAACTATCTAGGAATCAGGCTTTATAAGCCAGTGTAGTAGTGGAAAAGACAGGAGAATCTATTTGAGATGATGACAGCATAAAGAAAAAATGAAAGGTACTTGAAGGGTTGGCGGCAGGGACAAGGAGTGGAAATGTAGGTTAATGCAAAGCTTGGAATTTAACGTCACAGGCAGAACACTACTTTAGACAATCGTGCCGGCAGCAGCAGTTTACATTTTGAAAGGGATGAAAAAATGAACTGCCATTAATAGTGCTAGTTAGTTTTCAGTTGATGTCTGACAAGGTGTGAAAGATGAACAGAAATACCGGACTGGTGGACGTGTGCAGTCTGGTTCAGAAAACTGATGGGCCGCTAGGCGTTTGAATTGACTGCACCACACTTGTCTCCAGTCAGAAATGAGCAGTGTATATGAACCCAGTCGTCAATTATTATGCTTTTCACACATCATGTGAAATACTTGCTTATGCAGGAAACAATAAAGAAATTAAGTTAAACATTATTTTAGATATATGTGCAACCAACACAAAATACTGTTTATCACATAGTGAGTAGTGAAACAACTTATCATACACAAATCTAAGATACTGAAATAGTGAAACTCAGCGAATTTAGTAACAAATTTGAGGCAATGTGTAGCAAACAGCAGTACAACTCTGTGTTTGGCTGACATTTTCTGAGCTCCACAGTGGGACAAGCGAGTGATTGGTTGACTAGTTACAGTATGGCAGCACCGTGGAGCCATTCCTACAGAAAGATATGAAGTTGGAAAACAAAGCATGACTGTATCCCTATAACTTTTTACAGAAAATTTAATAAGGATTTGAAAATGTACACACATTTATTCTAATACACTATTGTTACTGGCTTTTATGCTGTTTTGATGACAGCGTGTTTACACCTCGAGTTCTGTGTGTGTGTGTGTGTGTGTGTGTGTGTGTAATGAGGAACCTGAGGCTCCTGACACTTCTGGAAGGCATGCACAAATGAAAACAGCTCACCTGTTTTGTTGATGAGAGCAACAACTTGAATTCCCAAAAGTAATCCCTGCTCATTGACTCCTAATCAAGCAGGCAAGCGATGTGGAAAGTGGAGAGTGCAGACATTGTAGCTGTGGGGTGGGATGGATTGGGACAGGGGAGGGGCCGTTAATGTGACAACATGTCGGTTGGACCTTGATAAGCCCGGTGGACACTTGCAGCCAGGTGAGCAGGCCATATGTCAGCAGTAATTCGAACAGTTTTACCTTGATAAAGAAAAGAAAGTTATGCATTCTTGTTTGAAGAGGAAGTGTCTCCAGAGTCCCCACTGAGCCTTGGTTGCTTGTAAGCCTCCTTTTGGCTCATTGCTTGTGGCTGCCTCTGCTCTAGAAATTTTGAACATGATCTGCACGGCAGTTTTGGGGTTGCAGAGTCAAAAAGGTTGCTGACACACCTTTGACCTTTGTCTGCAGATGATAGTAAGAACTGTGAAAGTCCTTAAACATGTCTGCCAACATTTACTATATCAGGGTTACTCAGGTGTCAGAGCAGGTTTTGGTTTTCTCTTTATTTCATCCTGACTGCCAGGATAAATTCAAATTAGGTATGATCCATCATGCTGTGAACATCTCTATTTTTCCTTGCCTATTGTTTGTGATTTATTGTGAGGATGTCCTGAGACTATTTTTAAACGTAGAAAGCTGACTTCTGTTTCAAATCATATCATGCCGTCACAAAGACTTAAATCCTGTTGCAAATGGTGTCGAGGGACATTTGACAGATCGGTGCAGGTCGTGCTGGAAGCTTTCCTGCTGTGGTAGGAACGTTAAACCCCTTCAGTCATTTGCTGCGAATTATGCATGGCGCAGAGCTGCGACTCCGCCTGCTGCTTGCTGGAGGTGATGTTCCAGTTTGCAGCCTGTACACAAGACGACCTGGGCCCCTGTGGCGCTAACCCAAAGAGGGGCACAGAATTAGTGAAGTAGTCAGTTGTGAAATGAAAATAACGCGCGCAACACTGCATACACACTTGGATGGGCTCCAAACAAATTCCACTAGGGATAATTGGATTTTTCTTTCACAATTCCATCACTAAGCCGACCTTTTGCATGACCTGGTCAGCTATTCCACCCCCACCTCTTCCTACCAGGTAACTGGGCTTCGTTGCTACCTGTTCTCATCTGGTCACCCCCCTGGCTGTTACAGCTTAAGCTTCAGAAGGAATTTAAAGATGTTATGATGCAATACTCCACTGGTTTTAAACGAAGCTCTGTTACCATGTGCGGAGCTGTTAAAAGACAGAAACAAATGTTACACAAAAGAACAATGCAGGGACCTGTTTGGCATCATTTTGAAGTGCAAACCATTAATTAAATAAACTACTTACTAGGTGTTAAAATACATTATGTGGTTAAGTAAATCAATTTTTACAAAGTCTTTCAGCTCTGATCTTTTTTATTAGAAACACCTTTTTTTAAAACGTTTTTTCTTTCACTGCATAGACTGCCATAACGGTCACCCCTATTGCATTCTCGGAAGTTCTCTTCTTTCTGAGAGAAAGCACTCCCATTGGTGGAGTGAATGTAGGTACAGTATGTCATGCTCAAGACAGCCCACCCACCCACACAGTAGCAGAAGACACAGTTTCTTCATCAGATCGGGCCACATCCCACTCACCTTAATATTAGTCTGAACTCACTAACACTGACAAAGACCTCTGTCCCTTGCCGCAGGTAGCACAGTTTCCAACAAAGCATGCATAACACTGCAACAAGTCACTCTGCATTTCATATATTCAGTTTTATGCACTTTAACCATACATATGTTACAAGGGCAATACCATAGCTTAAATTTTAATTAGTAATTGTGCCACTCACCTGTGTTGTATACCTCTTCCCTGTACTTCAGTTCCATGCAAGGTACTGGTGATGGATGTGTTTAATTCAGCCTTTCCCCACATATTCAGGGCCTTCTTGTTATGCCTGTTGTCTGTCCCCAGTTCACTTGTATTTTTTTCCTTGATTTTGTTCTCACAGCTTACATATATATGTGCAATATATGTAATATACTGTATATATTCATCATTTATGGATGCACATTCTACTGAGTGATTCATCTTTCTGCTGTTTTTCTTTTCCTTTTCAGTTATTGACTTCATGAAGACAAACGTTGTGTTTTACTGCATCTGTTCACACCCAATGCGCCGTACGCTGCGACAGTGTGTCAGTAACTACACTTACTAGCATGCTGGGTAAGAAACTGCACACACCGCAGTGAGCTGTTAGTGATGCCTTTAGCAATTTTATCCAAAAATATTTCAGGCATTTCACAAATAACAATTGACATCATGTGATCCATTAAGATGACCTGGCAAAGCCAAATGTGTTTATTGAATGGAAAGGAAATAGGAATACAAAACAAAATGACAGAACATCAAATGGTTCAGTTTGTGAAGCAGAACTTCAGCTCTTAAAGGCGATTACTTTGCTCACTCCTGTCATTTATTATTTCAGAAACACATTTCATTCAAGACGGCGCTTTTATAGAGTCTGTGTCTCAGAAAACGGGCAGTTCAAAATAGAATTTAAGATGCTCCACACATAAACATCCTTCTCTAAAAATACACTATTGACCTTCAAAAAAAAAAAGACTCAAAGACAAGTGTAATTTGCACTTCCACATTAAAAATTTTGTGCAATACTTAAAAATGTAAGGCACACCAAACCCATGTCTGGTGCATAGGCCTTTCTCTTAGTGATATGCTGCACATTTTATACATGACAGCGAATGATGCATCTCTCTTACACCTAGTTCAGAGTGACTGGTCCAAGGCTGCTCCAGCATTGAGTAAAACACTGAATACAAATCCAGTGTTTGTAGTACATAAACAAACTATAAAAAGGCAGCGTGCCAAGACAGTGGTGACATTTAATTTTAAATCATTATCTTTTACAGGTCACATTGTGTTACTTTGTTACATTAAAGTGTTTATGTACTATCTGGTCATTTGTAAGCGCATGTGTAAACACAGGCCATTCAAACTGTATGTTGCTTTTGAAAATACATGTTCACAAGCTGCAAATTGCGGTCGTTATGTTTATTAGATGCCAGTGCTCTGTTCTGTAATAAATTATAAAACATAATTTGTGCATGGTACTTAAGTGACTGCCTTAAATGAATCCTTGAAACCATACATCATATATGTCTTAAGAAGTTTAATGGAAAGATAATGTGACCAGTGCACCCTTATATCCTCTGTCTTTACAGAGTGATTGTATACTGTAACTGCACACTTATAGTATAAAATTACTAGCATGGGGACAAAAATTGGCCTGGTCCACAGAAGAGAAAAAGGCACATAATAAATGCTTGATAATGTTGACTAAGGATCAGACTTGTTTGATATTTCCTTTACTATTGTGTACCTTTGCAGACAGGTACCAGTGTATTCAGGTTTAAAACCACACAGCTTTACCCATCACTTATCTTTCCAGCCTCATACACAGTGACGAACATGGAGTGGTGTCACCTAGTATTTGCCGGACACCAGACGAACTGTGGGCTGACAGAATTAAAAAAACAATGCTTGTTTAAAGCTCAGGAAAGCCCTGATCACAAAGTGTGCTGGGATAATGGAGGCAGATGGACGACATAATGGAAAATGTGATTCACTGTGCTCCACAGAGCAGGCAGGAAAAACAAAAGTGATTATCAATGTTTCCTCCCATCCCATCTTCTCGTCACATCCAATTTCCATCTAGTGAGTCTATTAAGACAAATTCACTATGGTACAGAGCAGTGGACAATAAGGCCGATCTTGTGTTGATGGTGACAGCTTTGACATGACAAAACTGGGTAGATTAAGTCCAGATTTACCATGACTAACTGGCAGGAAAGAATACACCAGCAGCAACAGAGAAGACTGCAGATATCAAAGAATGGTATGGCTAACAGAGAAGACAGGGCTACAGCTAACATGGGAAACCACAGATAAGTCAGATAAGACTGCACCAATCTAAAAAAGGAGAGCACAATCAACAGAAAAGATCTCACATAACTGGGAAGAATGGAGTTAAGAAGGAAGAGTACAGTTAACAGAGAAGACTACACTTAAGAGGGAATACTGCAGTTAACATGGAACTATAAGTTCAGATCATATAGATCCAACTTTGTAATCACAAATGCACAAATCAAATGATCATTATAGTCAATATATTTATATCACACACACACACACACACACACACACGTGTCTGTGTGTGATATAAATATATAGATTATAATATATATATCTCACATATCTTTATTGCTGTTTCATATTTGTCATATATTTTTCATTGAAACCAAGTCCTTACATAATTAGCAAGAGGATGACAAATACAGCTTGTTCACCATCTGTCAGGACTCACTGTACGTGTGATGTTCTTGCTGGTTTATATTGCACACCATGCAAATCTCACTGTACCCATTTTCTGGGATTTTGCAATTCAGGGTTCAGATATTTAAGCTTCAGTCTGATGGCCTCCCATAAAAAAAAAACAGGGAAAAAGACATAGTACAGAAAACCATGCTGGCATGCACGCACACACACACGCCTGCATACACGTCCACATGTGCATGTGCACGCACATGCTGACCCAGGCGTATGCACGCATGCGCACGTACACAGAAAAAACACACCTCATGCAGATTTTTTGATGGCGCTGCTGTGACTCTGTGGGCAGTGCGAGCTCACTTTTTCTCCTTCTTTCTTTGAGGACATAATTGCTAGGGCCTCTGAAAAGGCTGCCCCACTCAGACAGGAGTGGCATATGAATGAGCTGCAGCTGTCAAATATTCATCAGCACAGGGGCTGTGGGCGGACGCATCCACTATTTCACACTCTCTCATATTACATATGTGTGCTTAGGGGATAAAAAAAGATGTGCTCATTTTACTGCAAGACCAGTAATATTCTGCACAAACACAGGTACATGTCGAAAAGCACACACGACTTTGCAGAGTTTCATTCTTAGGAACATGGTCACTTGTCTTTTTCAGACTGATATAAAGTTTGTGTTTATATCTTGAGTTAAAGCACCATCTTTTACACGTGTATAAAAATTGTAAGCGAAAATTTATATAAATAAACCCCAGCAACTTTTTTGATTTATACCCAAATATGTAAACCATTCTAATTGTGTTTGTGAACAAACCAGGGGCGATTCTAGGATATTTAAAAATGGGGAGCCACAAAACGGCCATATATAACATAGAGGGGCCAACCATGTAGTACTATTCTGAAGCAACTAGTGACTGACGGGGGGGGGGCTATCAGATTTCACCTAGAACCATCCATGGAGCAATCAGCCTCACTTACATTAATGAGTAATAACTATTATATAATTTACCATTGAAACAAGGGGCACTGAAATATATATCAGAAATATCTGAGCCTCAGTGGAATGTATCTCGTCGGTTTTACCGAAAGATTAACTTTGCCTTGCTTCTAAAGTGTAGCTGTTTTCAAAGCACAGAGCATTATCAAAAAGTCATAGCTTTAGTACCACTACTTGTCAATTTAAATGTCTTTTGATGTAGATGTTTTTGTTTTTGTTTGCTTATTAACTTATACACATTTCAGCAGCAGCAGCTTGTCAGTTTGTCAGAAGCTGGTATAAAATGCAGCTGATTTAAGTTTGAAGAGGATGGCTAACTTGTTCACCAAATTCCTGCAGGCATAAATATGTGTTGTCCTTTTTTGCTATGCAAACAAAAGGTGACCAGTGAGGCAACATTTACATATAAAAAGGTAGTTGTCCACTTGAGGGTTTTATGATAAGCATCTCCAAGGCCCACAGGTTCAAACAGGCTGCGAGGAGCGTGGTCTCTGGGAACACCAAGCACAGGAGCGATCAGTCAGGGTAGTCGCTTGTCATTATGAAGACAGCGCCGAGCAGGACAGCCTATGCGATGGAGAATTCAGCACAGGCAGCCAGTTTTTCAACTACAAATGATGTCATTTCTCAATCTCTCTGGGGTTCAAACATAGTTCAGTGCCATGAAGTTCATAACCATATCTTCCGCTCTATTCGAGTTTTTTTTTTTTTTTACACAAGTGCTACACCTTAGGCCAGTTGCTTCTGAGTTTTCACTAATTCCTTTGACTTGTGCGTACACGGAGGTGAACCTCCTGATCTGTCTGCGCAAATTAATGTAATGAACCATGGGGGACACAACAAGGGAGGGGAGTGTGTTTGTCGATAGGCCTCCACCAAGGGCAAGCTGTCTTTAGCTCCCGTGGCCCTGATGTATGCTGACTTTGTGCTGTCTAATGCGTGCCCTTTCACATTTAACACTCGACTACACAGCAGTAATCTATTGCGCTGTTCACTGACAACCACAAGACAAACCACAGGCTCTTAAACAGTGAACCACACAATCCAAAACAGAATGTCATCCATCCAACATTAAATGTGAAACAAACGCTGCAAACAACTGAACAGACCTTCACCTGTGACATGCTTTTTCTTATAGACCCTTCCCTTACAGGTAGACCTAAAGCAAATTAATTGGACACCATCATTATTTAGAATGGAGAACCACAGTGAGCAGAATCCATATTTTTAACAGATGCTTCGTTATCTACTGTAGCATTGTTATTTCTGAAATGCATAAATGAAGACCAGCTGTTGTTAGGTGTTGTATTGTCCACAATTTGTCCAGATGTGTGCGGATATTTACAGAAGAATGTGAAAATTTCCATTTCACTGCTCTCAGAGTCTTTGAGAGAGAAGTAGCAGGTGCTGCAGGTGTTGGTGCATATGGGACTGCTTTTGTGAAAACATGGACATGTTATGTTGAGTTTTCAGTGTATAGGACTTTCATGAGAAGTATCTCATGAATCTCTTTTTGTGGCATTATTTTCTGAAGGTAGAGACATACAGCTGACATGTGACTTGATTGTTTTTTCTTGGGGGGGGGGTGTGTATCAGGTTTTATTGATGAGACAGGATTTGACCAGTTCTGTAGGGATGGCCCATAGACTTTGCTCATAAACATGTTGTGAACTTTGACCTCATGTCCCCACACTAGAAATTTAGCAAGTGTGGAACAATCCAGATGGCGGCACGGTGGCGTGGTGGTTAGCACTGTCGCCGCGCACCTCCAGGCCTGGGGTTCACTTCCCGCCTTGGGTCTGTGTGCGTGGCGTTTGCATGTTCTCTCTGTGCTTGGTGGGTTTTCTCCGGGTGCTCCGGTTTCCTCCCACAGTCCAAAGACATGCAGGTTAGGTTGACTGGTGTGTCCAAATTGCCCGGTGTGTGTGTTTGCCCTGTGGTGGGTTGGTGTCCCCTGCCCTGCGCCCTATGGACTCCAGTTTTCCCCGTGACCCTCACCAGGAATAAGCGGTTAAGATAATATTTGAAATTTTGAGTGAACCCATCAAACACATTATGTGAAAGTCCACTTAGGATCTTATAAAATCACAACATATGTGAAGAACTTTTAAATTCTGCTTTTGCAACCTCGCTGGTGCATGCCCCCCCCCATCATTTAGCTGCAATTTAGTGGTACACTTCTTAGTACTAGCATAATGTTTTCAGTTAATGCTCTGACTATATTCCATGTAAACCCTTTGTAAATTCACTATTAAAATCTCATATATGACAGAATGCCTTTAGTTTTCTAGTCAGTTATGACCTTTTGTTCTTTACAGTAATATAACAGTCAGTAGAAATAAAGTATTGTACTGCCAGGCAAAAACCCTTGTGTGTCGTAAAGTCCTTCAGGATCTCCAGAATAAATCTACTCTGGTTTTACTTTTCACAGAAGACCCGCTTTCAGGGATTTTGCCGGTACGAGTAAATGCCTTAATCTTTGTGTATTCTGACAAAACGAGGTAATCGCTCATGTTTTTGCTTGGAATTGTCGAGGTGGCTCACTTTTCAGCTCGTCTGGGGATAAACGCCCTGTCTTCCTGCGTTTATGAACCTGTTTTCCTGAAATGCAGTTCCCAGTACAAGTTTCCTGTTATAACTGAGCAAGGCCTACATGCCTTAACTGAGCAAGGCCTATATGCTTTAACTGAGCAACAGCTTGTCTCTGTTCTGCTCAATGGCAAATGTCTTTAAAACAGCGATTGTGATTAAAAAGATGAGTTAGGGTGTGTGTGTGTGTGTGTGTGTGTGTGTGTGTGTGGGGGGGGGGGGGGGGTGTTTATTTTTTTTAAAAAAAAAAAAAAGTTTGGTTGAATTTGTTT
>JABJVR010032545.1:0-34272 GCA_025773905.1 Chitala chitala
CCGCCCCCCCCCCCCCCCCCCCCCCCCCCCCCGCCCCCCCGCCCCCCCCCCCCCCCCCGGGCGGGCCCGGCCCACTACTTCTACCTACAACGTTTAGGGACGTTTTTTTTTTTTTTTTACACAGCATAACGACATCAATAACCGTTAAATGTACTCAGTGCATTTAACACGTTGAAACCTCACCCGAAAAAAGGTGACCAACCACACTTGGGTTACATAACTAAATCTTCAAAGTAGAAAAAAATACATAATAGCAAAACTATAAAAGTTAGCTTAAACAATTTCAGGCTTGTTAACAATAAAGGGTGCTGCGTCTGCAGCGTGTTAAACTCAAGAGCAGCTTTCAGACGAGTCGTTCTGAGTGAGCCAACCAGCAGCTAACTCATAGAAAGACACATGACGAAGACATCGAAAAATCAATCGCATCGACAGTACTCGATGGAGCCTTATCACATGATTCTGATAAACCAATCAAAAGTGTCTCCCAGACATACGCTGAAAGAGCATCATCCTGTTAAAATGTTTTAAAACTATTCTATCCATATAGTTTCTAAAAAGATGAAGAAAATTGTCCTGAAATGTTCAGTTTGAGCAGCATCAGAATTGTGACAGCTTTTACACAAATGTGTTACTACGGAATATGTTGGCCCGGAATGTCGGGTCCTTCCTTTGAGGCTGCTCCACACTCTTCGGTCGACCAGCAGGGCTTCTCACGCATTCTGTTTCAATGTTCATACCCTACTTAGTAGGGTAGACCTGTGAAAGGGAAGGAAATCGTTAGACAAAACGCATGCACACAGACAATACGTACAACAACACTGTCGATATAAACAGAAAAGATAAATGTATCACAACTGTGTTTCAGATGCCTTGAACTACAATTCAGACTGCTCAATTAACAGCATTACTATTCTAACACAATAACGTTTGCTTTGATTTAATAAACAAAAGTTCAGGTTTCAAATAATGGAAATGATTAAATGAATGATTAAATTATAAATAAACGTAAATATTGCCAAACAATCCCTTAAAGTTAAAACATTTTTAAAGTAATCTTTACTGTTGGGGTGATTCCAAACATTCAGGATAAACAACAGCATGGTATGACCCATGATAGTGCAAAAATATTGTGTGTTGTTTATTTTAGTGTTTCCTGTACCTTGTTAACCCAACGTGGGAGACTCAAAACATTCATTATGTATTATATAATTGGGAAAGTAAGCAGTGATAAAAAACAAAGTCATAACATTTCACATCTAAATGAAAACATTTGTTAAGACATGAACACCAAACAGGTGATGCATAATTCAACCGTATATTTACTGTTAATTAAACTGCTATGAAATAAACGACAGCAAACGGACAAGTGAATTCTGACACGGAGCAATAAGCTAAATGTAACGATATGGGGACTGAAGCGAGAGGCGAGGTCTACGTGCAGTAGAGAAGGTTTATTAAGGGTACGAAAAACAGGCTGTACCACAAAACACGAAGGGCATACAATCTCTGGGCAACGTAAACACACAATAACCAGCAAGGAACTAAGACAATAGCAGATAACATAAAGAAACCAAAGGGAAAATGAAACCGGGTGCAGACACTAATACAATGAAGTGAAACCAAAACAAGGAAAGCAAAGTGAGAGCTTAGAACTAGAAAGGAAGAGATGCCTAGTGGTAGAAACGTGGGAGTAACAGGGACAAGACCTGACATGACACAAATTTTATTAAAACTGCGTTTTTACACATTTGATTCAAGTGCTTTCAACTCAGAATAAAGCTGTAAATTTCAGGAATTGAATTTAAGATGCAAAATGCTATGGCTTTATATTAAAGGATAGCTGAATTTGCATACCATTTGCATAACGAGCACAACAGAGGCCACAGATTGGTGTGCTTGCAATGTGAACAAATTGGCATCGCTTGTGGCAACAGAGCTGCGTGTGGGTCAGTAATGCATTTTACACCTGACACTCACCTCAGAGACTTCCAGCTGTCCTTCTCCATGTTGTTCTCAGGACCCTCACTGTCATAGGAGGCAAGGTACAGGGCTGGGTGGAAGGTCAAAGAAAAAATGTTATTCTAACTCTTACATGTCTGCACACTGCAACAATACCGACATGTCAGCCCTCTTGAGATTATCCAAACAGACAAATATGGATTATAAAATAAATTAAACATAATTTACGTAGTTGTAGAAATTGTAGGAACTGTCACAGCATTCACACATGAACGTCAACATTTCTGGAAAGCCACTGGCACATACATAATGCTAAAATAATATAATGCAACTAAGATGACAAAATGGTTAACTTGGAATGAAATACAATATCAAACATCAGAAAAAATGAGTGCTTGTTTGGGAGCTCTATTAACTCTGTAAAGCTCAGTGGCTACTAGAATTTGCCTGAAACAATGTTAAGTTTTGATGCAGGTGACCATCAAAGTGTAAGTTTACGAAGAAGGAGATTAACCAAGGTCTATCATTCATTCCCTCCATTAACGGGTTTCAAGGACATACTTTCATATCCTGGACACCATACAGCATTAATCCCAGTATGTTCTGTTTTGAATGTCTTCTCTTACGCTGTCTTAAGACACATACCGTCCTCACTGAAGACCGGAGCTGTCAGCAGATACTGCAATATCCTTCGGTCCCTCTCGAAAGGACACTCGACTTGTTTCCATGTCATGAACTCACTCACTTGCTTGGCGAGTTCCCAAAATTTCTAAAACAAACAAATAAGCACTTATATCCCTCACTAAGTTCAGAACAGAACCTTTATGTGCTTTTAGCTATTAGCCGCAGTCTTCTGTAGACATCTGTCAAACGTACTTTTTACTGCTATTATGCAATATAATGCGTTCAACCTAAAATTCACAAAAATATGTATGCAGTGAAGTGCCACGTTTAAATGAAATAATGGGGTGCCTTTGCTAAAAATGGCAGCATTATCATTGTCTAAAAATCTAAAGTGAGGTATTTAGTTACAGCACAAAATTTCACTGACACACTTCAGATTATCAGACTTGCAAATGACTTGGCATTCGACGCACTCTTCAGGAAGGTATCTGGATGTTAAAAATTCATGTAAAAATTCAAAGCCTCACCTCAAAGTTTACATGGCCGTTGGGAAGCAGGTTGGCACATCCTTCGTTAAGGAAGTAAATATCTTTAATTAACAAGCTGAAGAATGGAATCACGATCTGCAAATAGGAAACAAAGACAAATGGATGAAACACAGCTGATGGAATGACATCATGCCAGCCTTTGGCCGAGCGCTAGACAAAGGATATCGGAACTGAAGTGGCTTGTGGAGCATTAGTGTGCAAGCTGAACGTTTTGACAGTACGAGGTCAGATAGCACTTACTGTCCATATCCACCTAATAAATCATGCATGGCCTGTGAGATGGGTGCAAAACAGCAGCTGAGACTTAGCGAATTTTGTGCCTCAGCTGAATCTGGGAGCAAACACTAATCAGAAGGACGAGGAAACCACCTAAAATAACATATTTACTGTGTGTGGAACCAATTTCCACTAAACACTTACCAGAAGGGACAGAGAATGTGTCGTTTCTCTCAAGACCCCCATCAAAAGCGAGTCCATCTGTCCTTTTATGGACTGAGCTAAAGATCTTTCTAAATCTTGGCAGTGCATGCTAAATTTCGACAGCGGCTGCTTTTTCGGCGCTGATGTTTTTGATGGTCAGCGCCACATAATAGTAACAATGTCGGGTCAAATACCGTGGGAGTAGAACACGTCTAAAACGGGAAATAGCTCTCGTTTTTCCATGAGGCCCTTGGATGACCTTATGTTTCTGCCCCTGGTTATGTAACACAAGAGGGTCCTTCCATTCCCTTTTAGTTTTGAGTATGTGCCTAAACACCCATTAAGTGAACCCAATTCACTCTGTTTCCTTATCAGCCATGCTTTCTGAGGACCTCACAGCAGTCTGCCCCGTACTGGCCTCCAATGCAATTAAGTCTGTTGTTTCATATGAGCGTAAAACTAGAGTTTGGAATGCAGGCTTTCATACAAAATGCCAAACTGAGACACAACAAGCCAAACGAAGGATGCTTCCTGGTTACTTTTGTGAGCAGATACTATCTGCTCACTTGTGATTTATGTTCGGCGCTGTAACGGTTGTGGGGTGCGAAGGCTCGTATCGATGCCCACGTGACGCCAAGAGGAGGATTTTGCTTCTGACTTACCTTCTCGCGGCTGGTATGTGCAGTTGTGGACCTCTGAGCAGCACCACGCAGAGCCGTCCGGTAGTTGTAAAAGTTGCTGGAAGGATCCATCTGGTGCTGAACAACAAAAACGAAATGTTACGATCTGCTAGGAAAAAAAAAAAAAAAAAAAAAAAAAAAACTTAGCAATGTTAATGCGCAGCATTCAAAACAAGCCCTCACTCAGCCTTTTACATAATCATTACCCCGCCACACCAAACCATTTGAACATAACTGGCACTTTTTCCATTTTAATGGGATTAGCGCTAAACTGAGCCTGGGGTTCTCAATCAATAATCATGGGTATGAGTTTAGGAATGAAGGGGGAGCGACATCACTAGCACCACATCAGAAACCCCAGTGGACAAGCCCAGCAGGACCCAAATCCTTGCCAGCTTCTGATTGGCTAGCAGCAGGCCTGACCACCTGATCCTATAATCTACTGAATTTCAATCTAGGAGAGAGGCTTGGGTCTCGCTCTCCACAGGCTCTCATCCTCTGCGCCATCTGTACAAACATGCAGAGAAGATTTAATGGGCTCTGTGCAGAATCCATTAGCATAGGAAGTGAGCCCCACCCCCTGCGCCAAAGAATCCACAGCCAAGACAGCCCAGCTCTGAGCACGAGAAATCATTTACATTTCAAAATACCGCCCGTCTGCAGGGTAACACTCCCTGTAGGACAGCAGCACGCTCAGCTATACCAAGGCCATGAAGGAGAGCTCTCTGACACCACAACCTGTTGGTTTCCAGGCCTTTGAAGGTGTGATAAATAACCTCCCTGCAGGTTAACACAGGTGAGAGCTACTCTAATGTGCAGCAGATGCCTGAGAGTGTCCAACTGTGCTTTCATAAGAGCACCAGTGAGCCAACCTTCAATTTCCACTGGGTATGAATACAATCCTTTGACAAGAAGGTTTCACTAAATTATCACTGTGGAGCTGGGAGAATACCTGCAGGTTTGCTGTAATTCCCAGTGGATCAATCTAATGTATGTAGCAGTAATATACGCAAGTCAAACAATACAACTTAAAAATTTAAAAAGTTCCTCCCCCACTCAGACACTTAAGCACATCATGATTAGCGTGCACGTACTGTAACTGTAGCAGTGCTGCCAATGTACGCTGCAAACTATGACTATCTTTACTCCATCTTTCGCTGTCCAGGCAGGGCCTGTTCAAAAAGCACCGGGGTCCTTACCTCAAGGATATCAAATTTGGCCGTCTTCACTTTCGCCCAGGTTTTCTTTAGTCGGGAGACAGGGCTCATGTTCATTCCAGCTGAGGTGGGGGGGAGAGGGCACATGTCAGCACGTGGAGGACAATGGCATTCAGAGACAACCCCCCTTACTACTTTCCCCAGCGGCTACTCAAACCACTCTTTGTCTACCATGTCCCAAGTTCCCCCAGAGAGAGAGGAGCACCCTGTAGCGGGACAAAGGAATCAGGCCGCAAGTCACATCACCCCCCTCCCCCCCTGGGCACCATTTAACATATGGTAATCGGATGCATAAAAGAAGCAGAGTGCACAGCCCCTACCAAGGGAGAAGGGGGGGGGGTTCCCAATTATCAAAGGCGTGACAAAGAGGTGACCTGCAGGTCCTTTGAATACAGGGAAATGTCCCATAACCACACGGCTCGGTAAGAAACGCAGTGAAGAAACTCACAAACTAGAGACACATGACAGGGGTGTGCTACACCTCAGTAAAACAGACTGGATTACATACACGAGTCGCTACCCATCTGTTCAAAATTACTCTTACATTTCAGGTGACAAAAACGGTAGAGTGAATACTAAGTGAATTTCTCCTTTTTTATGTAGACACTACACAGCAGATGTTTTGCAACGACCAACAGCTTGGTGGAACAAATATATTGTGTCAGCAATGTCCCTGGGGGGAAACAACAACTTATCAACAAAGGACTTTTCAGCACTAACAGGTGTTGCCTGAAAACCATGAAAGGCCACTGAAGCAGGTTTGAATTAATCGTCAATGTGAATCGCAGGACAGAGATGTCAGCAATAAGCCCTTTCAGGGTGCACAATAGCAGTCCCTTGCTCTGTAAAGCCAAGCACAGTGAGGTCAGCCCTTCTCATGACTTGTTTGTGCTTTTTGGGAACACTAATTTCTCCTCTCCGTCTCCTGGGAGAGGGCTTCTGTAAGGACTTGCCTGGGGCTCTTTTCTTCAGGGAGGGGTCTGTGGAGGGACAGCTGGTTTGCCTCTACTCTTTCTCCATTGGTTCGTCCCATACCCATCTACCCTGATCAACCCACACCATCTGCCCACGAGGGTCTACCCCCCTTCCACATGGTCCAGCCAACATCCCCCCAATCCAGTCCCCTCACTGTCCAGCCAGCTGCCTCTCCTGAACCATCTCCACAAGACCCCCCTACCTCCTGTCCCAACAACCACTCTTAAACATTTAGGCTGAGATCCGAAACTTCTCTCGATGCTAATGGCACATCTGAAGGTCTGAGCCAATGAGCACTTACTATTCAAACCCTTTTATTTGCTTTGCTGTTTCAGCTTGTATGTTTCCTTTCGGTTTGGCCCAAGCACCTGATTTTTGTATATAAAATCGGCACAGCCCTGCTAATGGCCGAAAGCAGAACGCCTCGTCATAAGCGTGTGATGAGCGACAAGGCCGCTCCAAGCGCAGAGGCTTTCCCCGGGGCGCGCTATGACGCCCGAAACACAACGCATCGGGAAGCGGCCGCCACACTTACAAATGATAGCCATCAGCGAGTTGAAGTTGCCGATGTTGAAGCACTCCCGTGCGACATCTATGAAGAACTCTATGACCCTTGCTCTCTGCTTCTTCTTCACAGGCTACAATAGGGGGGAGAGAAGCAGTTAGAAAGACACAATGTTTGCCGTGGAAAAACAACAAGACAGGTATAAACGTGAGAGAAAGAGCGTGGGAGTGAACGTCATGGCGCGTACCATACAGATTTCAGTAGCCACTAGATAGCTGAGCCTGTTGAACCACTCCACGTACACCTCCAGGTTGTTTGTCTTCCTTCGATCGCTGAAACGGCTCTGAGGGAGTGAAACGAACAGGAGAACACTATTATTGTTTGAGCTTCTTTAAACAATGTTTTAAAAAAAAAAGTTCAGGATAAACCAGAAATGCAAAATGCCCGCTAACAACTCGGATTCACGTAAGCCACCATACCAGCCATTACCGGCCCTAAAATTCCCCTCCAGCACTGTTAATCGTTAGGACCACTAAGCCTTCTTAGCAAAGTTTTTTTTAAGATTACTAGCAGCACAGTTTGAGTTCACGGAGTGCTTGGAGTGTTCTTCCATTCAACAGCCAGCGATGGTGGGATCTGACAGGTCAAAGCTGTCTTTTCAAGCATCAATATCCCAAATTCCACGCATTTTCCTCTAGCTACTGTGTGGTCCTCCCACACAATGAAGGGCCGTACTTTGCAGGCGCTCGGGCAGGCCCAGAAACGTGCAATTACTCTCGGTGTCGCGCCCTTCAATCCCACACTAGCGGGGGTGGAGTGGGGGGCAGGCGTCCCAGTGGCAGGCAGCAAAGTAAAGGGCGCCAACAAGACAAAAGATTCCGTTGCCGGGCAGACGGAGCTTAAGCATTTCCTCGGAATGTTCTGGTCGAAACAAACCTCTCGTCTGCAGAGAAGTACCCACTAAGATATTATTAACGAATACGTTACTCGGGGTGTGAGGTACTTCCCAAAGCCGGTGAACAAAGCTGGAACTAAACCAAATAACATCAAAAAACCCAGCGCCTCCTGCTCTTTGTCATGCCGACATTCCACAGCTGTTTCAAGGCTCAATTGACCAACAGGTCGGACTGCATTTAAGGCGACCACAACAGACAACCAACCGGACGCTACGCAAAACAGGACTCTGGCGTTTGACAACAATGCGGAGGCATTTCACACATGAACAATAAACTGAGACATTTTCCTGCATTTCATATAAGAAAATTGCTACTTTATCTTTGTGCTCCAAACAGTTTATACTCTTTAGATACTATGTAGACTTTCACTCATTACTCTGTCAAATTCCCCAAAAGATATTTCACTTCAATTCTTCTTCAATTCACTGGTTGCTATCATGTGGTCACCTGTACATATCGAATGTACAAAAGCATGTTTTCTTCTGAAAATTGTGTGTGTAAATGTATACGTTACCTTATTGTTGTCCAGGGGGTCTTTCTGAACAAATGCTTGCACAAATTCTTCCGGCCCAATGTAACTCAGTCTCTCCTAAGAAGTGACACAAAATATGTAATCAAATAAACTTTGGGTTTTCCATGGAAGCGTGTGCACTTGGGTCATTTGGCAGACAAACCATTTTGCAATACAAACAGCAGACTTCCAAAACCAGTTCATCAAACTTTGCATTCCACTTTACTTGTGGCTTAACATTGGTTAAGGAGGTATTGCGTGCCCAAAGTGAAGAAACTAATTAAAATGGCAGAACATGTGTGTGTGGGGTCCTTACCAGCTCTATATGGGTGAGCTGTTGTGCGAGGGTGAAGGGGTCATTGCAGATGGCCAGGACGTCCCTCTGGGAGGACTGAGGCTTGCTTTTCAGCACTGTGAGCCTCTCGGTTGCCGTGGCATTGATCTTAAGCAGCACTTCTTCATATTGGCTCAGCATGGTGAGCTTGCGGATCAGGGCCTGCATCATCTGCTGAGCGGCCTTCCTGTAGACCTGCAAAAGAGAGGGCAGCAGGTCAGCATGATTTGCTTTGCTGAAATGAGGATGGGTCACCAGGTCAGAGACTGCGATGTGGCGTGTCTTCACACCAGCGGTTTTCAGTTCTGCGGTCTGTGATCTCTGACATGGGAACGAATGGAAATCAGACATTTGAAAATCGGGCTTTTGAACGTCAACCATCTGTTGACGCTCTGTCACTGAGGGGAGGGTGTATATTTAGCAACATATTCCTGGGGACTAGTTGTTAAAATTTCTGGCCTGCACCGAGCACAGTTGAAGCGACACAGAATGAAGAACTGCACCAGTTTTGCCCTATTTTTTACGGCCAAGCCTGCAGCCTGGCTGCGTGAGATGAAGCGACAGCCGGCCGCACTGCATGACCCCTCCCAGGCTGCCCAGTGAACTCACTGTTCACCATTTTCCTGGCCCCGCATCATATCATTCCGACAGAGCAATGCAAAGTCGCCCTGGAAGGCTGGCTCACAGATGGGGCGCTGAGAGATGGACATAGGCTTTGCAGGGACACATGTGTGTGTGCATGTGTGTGTGTGCCTGTGTGTAAGCCCATGACCTGCAGGTCAGAATCTTGTTTAGCTTCTTCTGCCAGCGAGCTTGCTCTGTGAGGCCAACCATCTCCGTAATGAAAGCCTTGGCAAATTAAGGGCTGCTAAGCGACGCAAGCCCGGTTCACGATGTTGCTGCAAACAGATGTCGGATGATCTATTATGGGCTTCTGCCATCCTGCCCGAACTTTGTGGTCTGTCAACTCAAAGAGCTGTAGTGGTCAACCAACCGCTGCCTCCAAACCCAAAGTGAAAGAGTTGCTGCTGTGGCACATCTGCAGGCTAAATTTATGTCAGCAGAACCTAAATTTCTGCACCTGTGTAAATACCATTAACAAATACAATCAATACAAAATGGTAAATTCTCAGTTAGTTCCTACCCTTCCTTTACAGTAGAAAACAGCTCATTATCACCTTAATTCCAGTCTCCTGTAGAAATACCATAACGGAGATATACATGCCTTGTGTCTTAAGGACAAGGCTATGATTACTGAGAGACATCCAGGGTACACTTAGGTAGCGGGTTTGCTGCAGAACATCTACTCAAAAGGAAATAATGTACTTTGCAGAGCACGGAGAGTCCACATCGCGGAGGAAAACAACCACGGCCAAATAGGGAACAGCTGCGTAGCAGAAACACAGAGGAGCTTCCTGCTGGCTTCTGCGCAAACAACAAGCCGTGAGGTTCGTAAACAGCCTCACAAGTCGTCTCATAATGCACGTACAATAAGAGCAAAACAACGCCAAGAGCTGTCCGGGTATCCGTGGTTTGTCGTGACTTTGTTTTTCCCAAGTTAGTGGTAATAAATTACTTGGCCGTACTACTTTTCCTTACTGTTGAATGGTCTACATCATAATTCCCTAGTGGTATGTGTCATTTTTTTCAAATGTCAGGTCTGCTTTTGTGTGAGAGCATACACTTTGTGCCATTACTCACAGAACTAACAGGCCCCTGTTTCGACGGCCGCAGACAAGTAGGATTAAGAAGACCACAAACGGCCCTAGAGCAGGCACACACTGAGCCCACTTAAACCCGCACTGGCTGGACAGTCCAAACAGTGCCTGAGGAGGACAACTAGAACTGGCAGAAATGGCCCGAGTTCGAAACAATGTGGCTTTTCTGTTTAAGCAGTCAAGCTCAGCCGACTGCGTTTAGGCGGGAATGAGAGAAAAGAAAAAAAAGCAAGGTCCACCATATTTTCCATCCCCCACGCTGAACTCCAGGCCTCAGTCCTCCGACACGTCACATGTCGACTCTGGACCCACTACGCGAGTTATCGCCACTTTCCTACTACTGTGGAAGCCCGCATACAGTGACACTTGTGACAAGCTCCTGCTGGTGGAGGGGGGTCATGGGAACACGTCCTCCAAAAGCACCACGTACTACATGACTTAGGCGTGCAAAGAGATGGAAAAAACAAACACATCCTTTGCTATACTGGTACATTTCAGTTCTCAGGAGGATGCAAGCAAGTCCTGCGCGTGGCCTGACACATAACAGCAAGACGGTTAATCAGAGTCACGTGGCTCCGAGTGCTGAACGTCGCATGCTAAATTATTGCTTTGTTCGAAGCAGACTCTTGCGGCAAGGGCAAAAGGTGAAAGGTCACGGGAGAATTCGATGGCGGAGGGGCTCACCTCGTCGCCACTTGCCAGTCGGTGTGTCAGCTCCTTCAGTCCTCGCATCATACGCTCGTCCCGGAAGTCATAAGGGAATGTTTCCGTCCACTCGGTCAGCAGCTGCAACACCTTCGGCGCAATCTTCCTCAGCCGAATCTGGGGAACGCATCAGAAACCACTACGTCAGAGTTCAAAGGTCAAGCGAGCCCACTCTCATACAGCAATGCAAAGAGAGTCAGTTTCCTATTCACTTTGGAAGTGCCTTTACTGGATTCAAGGTGGACATAACTAAAACTGCACACCAGGTCACAAACTACCTTGTCTTCATGGGGGTTGCTGAGTCTTTGGTGCTCCACGCACAGGTGGTACACCTTCGCCATGAGCTCGTACGGATGCAGGAAGAGTCGGGAGCTCAGAAGAAAGGTGAAGATGTACGTCCTCTGCAGCAGAGGGCAGAAGAGGAGAAACTTTCATTCACAAAAAAAAAAAAAAAAAAAAACCCGTCACCCCACACACATCTGTTCTATTATACAGCTCTGTAGAACGTACTGTTGAGAAACAACAACTCACATCAGGGTAGTAATCCACATTCGGGACTAAGTGCTGAATGAGGGCTTCCAGAGAACCTGACATGAGGTTGTTGTCATGGTAACGCATGTCCCCAAGACTCTCCTCCTTTGACTGGTAGACATTGTTGTTATAACCAGCAGGGCTGAGCATACTGCCAAACGATGGTGTCTGGGGCATGTTTTCCTGTGTTAAAAAATTTAAAACAAAGACAAATCACAATAAACATTACTGGTAATGTAAAATGTAACTAAAAGTGAAAAGAGAACTAAGCAGACAACAGTGTCACCTGTGTAACCACTTTAATTCAATTTAAAGTTAATAAAAAAACAGCCGGCTTCTTTGCTCATGCGGTTTTCTTGACAGGAAGAAATGAAAAAGGAAAAACATTTGCGCAAACAGGTTTGTTTTACAACAGGAATGCATTTAGTCAAAGCGAGGCAATCTGTCTCATATGCTTGAGCAAGGCAGTTGCTGAGAAGCCCACGATTTCACGAATCTAACACATTTACTTCATATGTATGCTGAGATTTGCAATATATAATCTATTTCATATTACCATTTGATGACCTGCAGCTCAGTGGTGCACAAACCCACAAACAAAAGTCCCATTTATGCTCAAAAGGTTAAACGTGCCCACGTGTCATTGAAGGCCACATGACGCAATCAGAGCGTGATTTAGGATCCTGTGGGAGCGAGAGCTAAAGGAGAGGAACACAGCTGGTGCCCCCCCCGATCATAAACCAGCACATGGCAGGGAGCATACCCACTGACTGCCCTTTCATTTCTTCTCACATTGCCAGAACTGAACACTCCTCCCACACACAGACAGGCAGACACACAGACAGACACACACACACACACACAAAACAAAAGCACGATTTCACTGCAAGACTTCAGAATGACCTTTTTTTAATAGTACTTTATTAAGCCCAGAGGGAAATTACTTCTCTGCATTTAACCCATCCTCTGAGGGGAGCAGTGGGCAGCCAGCACATGTGGCCCCCGGGGAGCTAGTGCTGAGTGTCTTGCTCAAGGACACACCTGGCGGTGCTGGGATTCGGACTGGGAGACTTCCACATCCCAGCCTTATGTTCTACCTTTTGAGCCGTGGAGCCACTTTTAATAGGTAACTTCAGAGGGCAGGAATTTGTGTATCACTCTGGCTTGACAGCATATACAATACAAACTACAATGTGATGGAGCAAAATTCCTCAGATCGGCACTTAGGCCTGCTGCTGAGGAGACTGGTCTGAAACAATCAAATCTGCACCCTCCATCAGCCCACCAAGGAAGCTATTTCATAGGGCCTCCACCCCCTTCCCTCACCCCACCCCAGGAGCAAAAAGGGGAGATGGGGTTCCCAGAAACCACCACCACACCAAACAGACCCCAGCCCCCAGCCCACCCTCCCAGTTTCAATATACCCCTGAGAAATTAGCATGTGAAGAAGAGACCTCAGGCATGTCTGAAGTCACTCCAGCACCCTCCACATCTGTTTCAACACGCGTGCTCCCACTGCACCGTGACAATGGGGTCAGCTGCACTGAACAACATCAGCGCCAAAACCGAGGCTTCCTTCACAGCCAAACTGTAAGTGCACCAATATAAAAGACCACTGCATTTCAATATAGATAATTTTAGTACAAGAATGCCAGAAGGCAATTAAAACTTTACAACTTGTCAAAGCTTCTGCATTTAAGTTATAGCTATGTAAAAAGGGTCCTTGCAAAGTCAATTACAACCCAACAATTTGTCAGAGTCCCTGGTTAAAATATGATGTAAATGCTGTTTACCAAATGCTGGATAAAAGCAAGATACCCTACTCTCAAGAATTAGTGCAAACAGGCATGTGTTTTTACTGGCGTTTCAAGGTGCCATTTTCAAAGCGCATGTGCCCCAGCTGCAGCTAAACTTAATCCCTTTGAATGTGTACCACAAAGGCACAAAGTTAGACAGTCTAGAACTTTCTTTTGGTTTTAGCGGACGTACAAGCCAGGCTCCCTGCAATAAAAGCTTTTGCTTGGAGTCAGGCAGACATGTCTTTAGGAAAATTTTGAAAAGTTACATAAACAAAACAACGTGTTTCTTTAAAATAAACAATAATTTGCTTATGGTGTTGTCCCAGAATTATGCATATAGTGTAAATTGAAACGATGCAAGAGAAAACCTAGAGCAAATTAGTCTACAAATAAAAATAATAAACAGAATGCTAAAATAACCTTAAAACAATTGTAAGACAGTTCATGGCCTTCCATGAGAATTTTCCCTACAAAGGGGAAGCTGGACAAGGATGTAGATGTTTACACAAGTCTGCTTACAGGACAGCAATTTAATTGGCTGTGAAATGCAGAAAAGCACGTTTAGTGAGAGGCAACAAAAAATGCTTCTGTTTCTCTGAGTCACTTATTTACACGTGCGTAATAGTTTTCCACTTTTAAGTGCAAATGTGCTTAAATTAAACCGAGCCCTACGTTGTCAACAATACGCAAACTGCTTCACGTGAGAAAGCAATTAGTGGAGTAACTAAGCAACAAGAAACACGTGAAATCGAAACTTTCCCACAATGCCCGTATCTCTGTGTTTTCCCGTAATAACGAGCAGTGTTCTGAAAATGCATTAATACGGCCCCCAACTGGGCCTTGAAAGATCAGCAACATGACTCATCCACACAATGGGATATGTTGACTGGAACGATTGCTCATCTTGGCAGACTGCACATCATCTGTGTATGAGTAATGTTAGCCACCCAAATAATAATAAACACATGATAGGAAAACAACGCGATCCTAACACATCTTCATTACTTACTTTTTTTGCAACCAAAACATGATCAACACTATTCCTTTTAAAACACAACGGAGACGAACTTTTCTTTATATAGCCTATCTCATTTTACAATTTTAACATGTCACGTATTTATTAATATTTCTTATGGAATTTCTACACTTCCAAAAAGATCAAAGTCCTATGTAGCCACAATACGGTTACAGTACCTATCAGCAAAAAGCATTAAAAGTAGCAGACTGGGGAGTGCTTATTTTACGCATCAGAAAATATGTTACTTTGAAACCAAAATCAATACATGCGACAACACAAATCTTCACAAGGCAAAACAAGACCCAACCGAACAGGAACAAATTCCATTTATTGCTGCAATATCCAGTAAGAGACGTTACGCTGCCACCAAATATGCGACGCAGAGGCAACCTTTTATTTAAGAGTTATATTTAATTCAATTAACATTTCTTCAGTCATAGTAACTGGACATACATTGGTGCTTTTAAGGGCTAAGCTGAAAGCACGATATAGTTTCAAACAACATATTCACTACATTTTGTAAGCAAGTTACCTGCTACCATTCGTTGTGAAGATTTATTGATGATGTGTATTCTTACCGTATCTTATCCTATTTGATCTGAACACCTCCTATTACACTACTTTGTGTATCTAGATATCTTGCCGATTGCAACCCCATTGAAAGCCAACGATTTAGGCACAAGATATACAACTGTGAATATACAATATATCCCAAGTACAGATTACAATATATATATACGCATTTTCAATTGGTCGTAACCATAAATTTGGCTGAGTATATTAACATTGTTTTTTTATATAGACGAAAATACAGAGCGCAATATACTTACCGCAAAAGAAACAACGAAAGCAGATGTAAAAATCCCTTTAAGCCAGTCAAAGTAGAGAATATGGGTTCCAGAAACACATCAGGACCACAAATCCTTAAGCTTACTGTAAACAAGTTTCACGAAATTTGCAGTGGAAAATTGCAGTTATCCTTCCTTGCGTTAATGACGCGCACGCACTTGCAATATAGTAAAATAGCTTTGCAGAACAATATAATCAGCGCACATGCGAACCTCCCGCACTACGGCAGCGCAATTATCTGAGACTAATGCAGAGGCATTCAAATATATTAACCAAAGAGCTGGCAGAACAGTCGCGGTCGCGCCTAAACTGTTTTTTCAACGACAGCATTTTAGCCAATCAGAAGGGAGAAAAATACTCGAATATCGAGGGGGCGTTCCCTAAGATTCAACACGCCCACCCGGTCAGCTAACGGGGAATCTTGACAATTTATAGGACAAATCTAAAGCTTCAACTTCGCTGTTGTTTTTAATTTGTTCTATACACAATAAATTATGGTGGTCTGGCACCTGTGTTATTATTATGTATTTAAATTAACCGTATGCGGTTGTATGCATAAATATTCTATTATACGTTTAACACTGATTATGCTCGGGGGTCGCGCACACAACGCAATGCGTATAGTACAGTTCACCATGGAGTAGACGCCAGCCCTCAGCAGGGCACTGGCAAACGAATGCTGATTTACAGCTGTCAGTTCACCTGAAGTGACTGAATTTGGATTTCTCTCCGCCAGTACGGGGAGAACATGAGGAATATTTAAAAACGAATTAATTAATTAATTAAATACAAGTAAACTTGACTAATTTAAGTTTGCAATATGTAACAGCCTACTTTCTATTCAGTTTTAGTAAAACGTGTACAGTCTTAATAGACCTTTACAAATGATGATTATCATTAACAGTTTAACTGGTCTTAATCATTTTAAGCAAATGTATTTGTAGGGTCAGTTAAGATGGATTCAAAAGACGGATTCAAAGAACAACGTATGTAACTATCCGCATGTTCATGGTTTCAGGTACACGGAGCCGTGAGGCCGCTTTAAATTCACACTGTCAAATTGCAGCTGTCACGCTCAATAATATTAGTCTCTCTGAGAAAGCGGCAGCAATCTCCAAGCGCAACCTTTCAAATGCTGAACACATGCATTGTTAGAAGCGAGTATTAGCTGTACCAGATTAGAAATGTCAGCTTGCTTAATGCTCCAAATCTGCCGCACCAGACAGAATATATAATTGTGTTGGATCCTGTACCTTAATAAACTATAATTATTCCGTGTCCACGCAGTTTACCAGAGGTTTGTGATATGTGTTTTGTAATTTTTATTTGTGATTTTGTGTTTTATAAACTTTCGTAAATACAGCACGTTGATACACGAAGACAGATCTAACCTAACTATACTTTTCTGCTGTGCATTTGTTTACGGAAACAGGAATCGTAGGAATATGTGGACGGTGTGTGGAAGACACACCGTCCACATATTCTATATTTTATACTGCTTTAATTAAAGTAACAGCCAAAATGAGTGTTGAAAACATATTTGGGAAGTATAAGCACATGCTTGCACAAACCGTAAAGCAAATTCTTTAAACGCTTAAAAAATTCAGTGTAGCATATGAAAAATTTGAAAGGTAATAAGGCATACCTTTAACTCCATGTCAGTTCATGACAAACTTGTTTTTTTCTGTGCTAACTGGTAAACATCCTTGTTATCTATTTGTCCATATATTTATTTAGAGTGGGGGGAGGGGTTGAAATATTTACAAATATTGCAAAACACTAAATCAACAAAGTGAATTCTCGAGAGAGGAAAACAAAACGAATTTTTTATTTGTATTTATAATGACTTTATTACATTACCTTTTTATCACTGTGTTAATTCAATAGTTTTATGGGCACAGTATTTACGAATATTGCTTCAGTGTTACAGTAAGATCATAATGGAACAAGAAGTCCACAGCTGACCTCTGAGCTTGTTTATCAGGAACTGCTTAATGCTTGACATCAGAGGTCTCACTGGCAGGTCTGTTGTGTAGACATCTCAAGTATTCAGCCTATTGTTCCTGAAAATACTCAAGCAGTTACACAATGAAATGTTTGTCAGCACCTGCATTTAACATCTGAAAAGGCCTCCATGACAATTTCCTCCCCACCAGAACTTGGGAACCGATGCGTTCACACCTGAGCCGCGGGCTGCAGTGCGGTCCGTCTACCTGCATCTGGACGTCTCGCACACAGCCATTGACACGCTTCTTGAATCAACGGCCACATGTTCACTCGGTCTGCACTGCACCTTCACAATGCAATGCTGTGCATACATCTTAGGGGTTAAGAAATCCAACTCCACACAGGACTTTAGAATTTAGAGCTAAAATGATAGCACAAGTATGTCAGTGAAATTCTGCAGGAAGTAATGCGTCTAAAGATCAAAGGCAAAATTTCATACGCTGCAGACCATGAAAAGTTCTGTTTTCCAGTAACGTGGTTAAACTGGTCATTGTGAGGTCAGCTAGCAGCCTCACAATAAAACTGCTTCAGAACAAGTCAAATTGTATTAACACAAAACACACACACACAGACATATACACACACTCAAACAGATGAATGAAGATGGCATATTGAATTAAATCTTTATATCTTGATTTTTTTTATTTTAAATGTATATGTGTACAAAGGACTGGAAAGTGAACTCAAATCGGAAGCTTTGAAACAATGCAAAAATAGCTTTCTACAGTGTACACAGTCACAGTGTTTTATGTATGCATATAGACACATAAATATGCGCATTTGCACACACGCACACACACACACACGTTAAAGGGCAGTTCACACACCAGTGCACAACACAGCTTGGACCAGACCGTTAGAGCTATTCTGTTTGGTCTCCTGCTAAGTAAGGATGTTGATTCTGTAAAATGTAACACCTCAGTAGTGGACCCAGGGGTGCTCTGTAATGGAGAGTTACAAAGGTGAAAGGGTACACTAGTGGGGATGGAGGGGTGAGCTCCTGAAGGAGCTGCCCATTTTCACTTTTGGGCTTACCCTTCCTGCCCCTTCTTGTTTTTGATGGACTCACATGCTCCATAGCCTGACCCCCCGTCGCTATGGCAGCGAGCAAGAGGGAACCTGAAGCTGTTACTGCGGTGACTTTAAAGTAATAATGCGAGCGATAATTCAAACCAAAGCACAGACAATTCAACAAATTACAGCTGTGTTTTAAAAGAGCAGTTAAACTCTTGTTCTTCCCTGTTTTGTCTGTTCATTCCTTGCGTTACGATATTCGTCATGTAATCTTTAAGAAGCTAAGCAAGTTGCTGAAAAACTATCAGGTCTAGTATTCTTCAATAGTACGTCTCAGTCTTCAAGTAACATGCACTCAAATCAGTCTGATTACTTCTCAGGTGTTTTGGTCTGGTTCATTATTAAGATCTTGCATTAATGTTTACCGCCTATATAATCATTTCAATTTACATGATGATGGTGCATCCAAAATTATTGATCAGTATTTTATTTTATTGTAAAGCTTGACACATATATTATTACAAGGCAGAATCACATTACAGTTAAAGCTGTTTGTTTGTCAGTTCAAATATGATTTTAATTAACTTAAGATAATAACAAAATGATGTGAAAACAGTGAAAATGCATCTGAGTTAATAAAAATAAAATAACCTCAACATAATTATATTTAAAAAATTGTAACACCTGAGATATGTCCTACATTTAGCTTTTAAGTTAGTTTACATGTTTACCATGTCATCTACAAAAGGATATGTTTTAACAGTTTCAAATACATCCTTATAAAATGGGCAATGCTTGGAACTTTCATTGCCAGCTGTAATTTAATCCAGCCCCTATATCCTCAGAGAGCAACGTAACTAGAGTTGTTTTCCCGGAACACTTCTGTTTGTCAGCCTTAGATTACAACCCGGTCTTAATGATGTAACTCTGTTCACAAGTCCGGTTCCAGATATGCTAACCCAGAAGGCCAATACAAGCTGCTGTTGTTCCCTAACCAGATCGTGAACGAGAATGGCAAAGTCACTACATGTGTAAGGTAATTACGTGCGTGCACCCGGAAGCAGTGGTAAGGTGCCACGACGACGCTACTGGTCCTGCGATGTTCGGATTGCTGGCACCCCTTACGTCTTCTGTTTGTGCTCCATTGCTTCCAAGAGTTAAGCCTCCTAATCTGGCTCTGTGCCGAGACGGCGTCGTGCAGCCACCCTTCAAGCCACGAGAGCGTCACCGTGCCACACAAGGACTGAATGCTGGTTTAAAGATTTATGTTGCCTCGTGAACCACGTAAAGCCCATTCGCACTACTGAAGAAATTACAACCTCGATGTGCTGCAGAGATGACAGAAACAGGATTTGTTTATCTTTGACTGTCCAATGGCAGATTGTATTTTTTAGAGATGATTTTCTGTTCTCTTTAGTGCAAAATGTTTTCAACGGGAACGTTCAGTTACAGTTTTGTTGAAAGGTCTTTTCTACGCTATCAATCAAGCCTAGCTGGACGGCTCTTGTGTGTTCAAGGTTTACACTCTTCTGTTTTCCTGTTTCTGATGTTGTGATGGGAGATCAGTGACCTTTCCCTGTGTCCACATGTGATCCCTTCCGCTGGCTGCAGGCCAAAGATATTGTTACACTGTTTGTGCTAGGGCAATCCCTCACAATATTCTCTCTCTCTCTCTCTCTCTGTCTCTCTCTCTCTCTGTTTCTGTCTCTCTGTCTGTCTGTCTGTCTGTCTGTCTCTCTCTCTCTCTCTCTCTCTCTCTCTTTCTCACACACACATACATTCAGCTCTTGGTTTAAACTATGCAAATTACCTTTGTGTCTTATGTGAACATACTTTTTGTCTAAAGTTCTCCTCAGCAAATCAAGAAACAAATACAATTTTGAATCCCATGGACATAATGATATAGAGAAAAATAACCACGTGGTTTAAAATGACAATTAATTCCAGTGACCCAGCAAAGCACAACGTTGTCTTCATACCTTGTTTGGTAGATATACCTTTATCCTACAAGACACTTTCACATTGTTATGGAACGTTAATACAATTATAGTTTATTGTTATCAAATCATCGCTGTAGCAGCTCCTAAGAGACTTTTATTAAAATAAGCAGTATTTCAAAATGTTTTACTGACTTTCAAATAGTTTGAAAGTTAAATGAATCACAATTTTAAGTAAAAAAAAATTCATATACAGGTTTTCAAAAGGAAACAATAAGCCCTGTTGGAGGGAACTACATGAAAAAGTTAAAATTAAAATTTTGTTAACTTTGTTAAAGGCGTAGTCTATTCTCAGTAAATTCCCATTGTAAAACAATTCCCAAGAGTGTGTTCACAATTAATTCACCATAGCAACACTTCTTGGAACCTAAAATATTTATGTCAAACTGCTTCTAGCTACATAAGTTGAAATCCACCAATTTCACAGAATAATTACTGTTTCATCTCACTGACTCATATCACAAAAAAGCAAAGTTTAATTTAATCAGGCAAAATTAACTGTTACAACATACATGATCTGCGTTGTTTCCAAGCACAGTTATCTGTCCAAGCAGCGTTTGGTAAAAGGAAAAGAAATGGGGACCCCAAAAAAACTGCCTTACTTTTAAATATATGCATATACAGAATATCACAAAAGAGACATGTCCAGTTTATAACTGTTAATTGTAAACAGCTATAAAATATTGTTGGCAGGGCTGATTATGTAAACTTTAAATAGATAAACCCCTCCAGGAATGGTCACCCCAGTGTTGCCCCGACAACCATACTCAGCATCACTGAGACGTGTCCAAAGACATCCAAAGCACAGTTAGCACCAAGACAGAAGGGTGTGGAATCCAACAGCAGATCACATTAAGGGATCCACTCTGGACATAAAATGTACTCTCAAGATTTTTGCCAAAAAATCAGATTTATCTATAACCTAGAGATTCTATAGAAGTTGTATTGGTTAAAAATCCCACCGAGGTTATAGGTCATGCCAGAATTTCACAACTGTGGTAACAGGCTGATGTATGCAGACCCACATTTTCTTCAGAGCCCAACAGCACTGAGATGAAGGATTCTGAAGAAGCAAGAAAACTTTCCTGACAAAAAAAATCATACCCTTACACAATCCTTTAATCTTCATCACTGGCTGTTTCAGACACCCCTGAGGAGATGCCTCAGTGATAGATGGATGAAAAGAAAGTGGTTTGTATGTGCCCAGAGAGAGAACAGTTCATGACTATTTCTGAGCCTGTGTGTATGGAACTAAAAATAACACGTTGCCCTAATATATCACACACAAACAACCGTATATTTCTACTTGTCTGGCCGTCAGCACCTTTTCCTATGTTTGACATCATGTGTGGCTATTGGTTACTGTAGGGGAACAAAGCCCAGGTGCCCCACCTTGTGTTTTCATCACTGAACGCACTTAACCCTGAACCTGCAATAAACAGAATGAATTGCTAGCCACGCAGGTTGTGTGATGCTCAGGGGCCCCCTCTGGTGCCTTGTCCAGGTGGGTTGGACTCTGCTTAAGCTTTTGGAGCAGCCTGGAGGTTTCATATATCAGGGCACGGAGCTGATTCAGGGTCTTTCGCTTCTCTGCATTTCTAGGATCCAGAGCGGATTCAGCCAGCAATGCAGCTTAACTGAGAGGAACAACTCAGGAACCAATGAGAATGAGGAATTAAAAAGGAGAAAACAATACTGTGTGAATGTTGAGTTTGAATTCAGCAATACTCTACATTTACAATGCTGACGAACTGATGGCCATTTAATATAAACCAAAAACCTCAAACCTCAAACCTCTTCCCAGAGCAAAAGATTTTATGTTTTGTCGAACTGTTTGTGGCACTGTCCTTGCGCTGGAAATTTTTGACAGTTTTTAAAATGTGATACTACCATTAGTGCTATCTGGTTTGAGCATTGTCGAAGTCCATACGTATTGGAGGTGGGGGGGCTGGATGGAAGGCCTGGTGCAGGGACAACACAGGCGCAATTAGCGTCCGCAGCTGGGAACTGAGAGAGGGCCAGGAAGTGGAGGAAACAGCAGGACAACACCCAGACTGGCCCTCTGCCCCACCCCCTGCCCCCGCCTTAACCGTTCCACTCCCTGTTGCCCTTGGGAAACTGCCAGTACAACACAGAGTGTGTCATGCATATCACAGCAGGAGTAGCTAGGCACTGGTAGAGCACAGTGTCTCAGTTACACTGTTGTTTGTTTACACGAGTGCAATTTCCATCAGACTGGTCTTTGCATCACTCACATACCTTAGGGATGCTATAATGTTATATTTTGTCTTTAAAGTATGACATGTTGATGCGAAACAATGATACCTTGAAAAAAGTTTACAAAGAATCCATCTGCTATCATCTCAACTTGGTAAGAAACAACAAATGAGCAGGATCAAAAAGTTAAAAATATGTCTAGAGATTCGGGGGAGAAGTCTTTCTACTCAAAGGTGTTTCTAGTGGTCTTCCTCCCCTTGGAACTCTTCTTTTGATGTGATCATCAAGGGCTGAAGTGCTTCGCCATCTGAGAGCTACACTCTTATATTACATTCTGTCTCGCTGGCCTAATGGTACAGATGAAATACCCTGTCAGTATGGTGAACACCAAGTCAATTTTGTAACAAAATTTTCTCATCTGTTCAAAACAGTTGCTTACTCAAGTACAACCTCATTATGGTGAAATAAATTTTATTTTAAGCTTTTATGTGCTCTTCTGTTAGAGTGTCTGGACTAGCCGATGTTTTATGACGTTCACGGCAGCCTGCCTTCTGGACCGGCAAAGCTAGGCTGTCACAGGGCGTACGCAGAGAATGACAGAAGAGCGTCAGACGCGCTCTATTACATAAGGTCTCCTTTACGTAACACTGAGCAGTCAGTCAGCCAAGCAGGTTTCATATCTTGTACACGCTCGGCTCGTCCAACCCAACAGACGGTGGGCTCACAGCAGGCCCGGCACTGCCTCGCAGCACGGCTGAAGCTAGTGGGTGCAGATGGGAAGAGGAGATGGTGCTGGCCCGGTGTCAGCTCACACAAAAAAACAACATGGCAACATAGGGCAGGCCCAGATGGAGCCATATCCATGCTCATCAGCCGGGTCACGACAACGTCGAGGAATGTTGTTTCATTTCTGCCCTGACTGGGACTACAGAGGGTTGCTGCTGTAACGGTGAGACTCCACAGGGTCACGGTGATAAACGTGTGCCTGTCTCATGTAATCACGGCCTTAATTGAAACACATAAAGACTTGGACTTATCTTTGAGAAATAGCAGGGTGAACTGGAACTTCCTGGATGGGGGGGGGGGGGTCATAAGCTTTGTTCTCAGAGTAGCCGACGCCTCTTTTCTAATCAGCACCTTAAGGGAGCAGCACAAAAGAAGCAGACAAGACAGCAACCACAAATCGTGGGCAGTCTACAGGTTAAGGGACAGAAACAGGAAAAGAAATTAGCAGTCAGCCTAGCAACAATAACACACTAGTCGCAGGATCAATTCATGTGGCGATCATGTCGTAGTTTGATTATTCTTCCGCTGTCCCCTTCCTCTGTCCATAAAATATCTTTGTACTTCTTGTATTTATTTTCCACAGAAGAAGGAACTGCCCTGTGCACAAATAGGATGGATAAATTTAGACTGTGTAAAAATAGTATAACAAATGCAAAATGAGTGATAACTCAAAAAAAGGAAAAAATTGCCATCTGATATATTACAGCAGTTTTCCGTCTTTGATTTGGCAATTTGTTTGAGTCATAAAAGCTGAAAGTGAAAAAATGCTTTCAAAAGGGAAGAATCTTTGACTAGCCTCAGCCCAATGCAGCTCACTGTGATTTTCCAAGGAACCTTGGCAAATCTGTCACAAAGATCATCAGTGTCATTCAATGCAATCACGTCTCATCATGTCTCACATCATTTAAGTTACAGTAAATTGTAAAGTAAATTGTACAGTAAACATGAATATGAATGCTACAGATATGAACACAGTACATGTTCCAGGCTACGACACTGTATTGCTTTAAAGTGCTTTCTGTTCTGTTTTCCCTGCCCAGCCCTCCTGCATTTTGACCCCTGGCATTCCTTCTGCCATATTAAATATGGTGCATCTCCAAATCAGCTATCAGGAAGGATGTTACTTCCAGTAAAACCAACATGTTCTACTGCATTTCCTCCGGAGCTGCCTAAGGTCTTCAGCTATACTGACTGAAGACAGAGTAAGGTGCCCCCCCCCTTAACACTTGGGGCTCATTAGGCCAAAGTGATGTTGTTGTATATTCCACCATAGCTAAAAAATAACGTGTCCTTATCCAGATATGAAAAAATCATGAAAAAATGAAAATCAATCATGAAAAAATGTACACAGAAATCATAGCATAGTTATTTTGGCTAAACTGCAATGGTTTAGATCTCATTATTCTTCAGTTCATTGAATTTATATCATTACTTTGCTACAATATTATTTTTAATGTAGTTTGATCACAGAACTACGTTTTTGTTCCTATCAATGTCCATGAAAGTACCGTATGTAACTATGTAGTGTGCAAACATATCTCACTATAGATGTTTTACTTTAAACTTTGCCTGTTTGATTAATATCGTACTGTGCGGGACATTACTTCATACTGAAAGTAATTCGACTTGTTTTTTTATCTTTCTTTTCAGATCTGGTGAAGTGTCATGTTGTTAAAACTATGCCATAAATTCCTCTCACTACAGGTTCCAGGTCTGTGGGAGTATCCATGTTTCTGCACCACAAATATTTAAAGTGTAAACATATAGAAGTATCCTGTACATGTACTGTTGTATATATTTATCCTTCACACATTCTGAAACCTTATGCTTTAAAATGCAATGCTGCTTTCCTGCTCAAACTCTTCTGACAGCAAAGACACTCACAGGTACATACACATGCTCATGAGTACAGACACACACTCGTGGATAGAGACACACACTTGTGGGTGTAAGCACACACTCATGGGTGTAAGCACATGCAAATGAGTACAGGCACACCCCCATGGGTACAGACACACAATCGTGGGTGTAAGCACATGCTCATGAGTACAGGCACACCCTCATGGGTACAGGCACACACTCGTGGGTGTAAGCACCCGCTCATGAGTACAGGCACACCCTCATGGGTACAGGCACACACTCGTGGGTGTAGGCACACACTTGTGGGTGTAAGCACACACTCTTGGGTACAGGCACACACTCATGGGTACAGGCACACACTCGTGGGTGTAAGCACACACTCTTGGGTACAGACACACACTCATGGGTACAGACACACTCTTGGGTAGAGGCCCATCCTGATGACCATGCACATCTACTCAGAGGCACACTCTAACTGAGGGCACAAATCAGAGGGGACAGCTGGGGTCCCTCTCGATCCTACTCCTGCAGCGGCTTTCACACGCTGCACTTACAGACGCGTGGTGCTGCGTGACCTATAACCCCTTCCAACCCCCACCCCCACCCTTGGTATATGTCGTCTCTATAAGCCCCAGAATCCCGGCAGCTGTGACTTCTCCCTCATTTGTGAGGCTTAGGGACCCCGTTAAAGATCATTTTGGGAAAGGGGGGCCGGTATAACCATATAACAGATGTCCCCAAAGCATGCCAGGCTTTCAAAGCAAGTCAGCACAGCATTTATTGGTATGAGCAAAAAAACTCAACCTCCACAAACGTCTTAACGTCACTATTAATTTCGTTATAGATCCATTCCAAGCGTTACCATTGCACACGCTTCTGCGTAGGAACCCACACAGGGAGAAACTCTAACCCACATTGTCCAGGTATTCGGGCCCAAGCTCAGTCCCAGACGCGTATCCAGAGCACATACAGACACGAGTATCCAAAACAGTTTGCAGGCCAGAGTGCTAAGGTCAGCTATGATCTAGTAGCATTACCAAAAGACATCAATGCAGACAAAAATGCAGCACTTTATTTTTCCAGTTCCTCAAGCAGAGCTGAGGCTGTAGACACAGGGTGGACCTCACTTTTAACACCACTGACCTGTGGCCTGTTACTGACAGTCACTGATAGCTTACTATAGGAATCACTTCCAACTCACCACAAAATGCCTGTCCCAGAGAATTTATTATTCAAGTTATTATACCTGTGGTGACAAGTCAAAAGGCCATCTATAATGCTACTAATAACAGCATAATGCTTTCATAGTGTGTCAGTAACACTGCCGTGAATGCTGATAATGATGATAAGAAAACTGTATTTTATAGCGTTCATATTTCAGACATCTGTCGGATGCTGTTACTGAAAGATGGCAGAGATCTTCCTGTTGCTTTGAAAAACTTAAGCGCATTACTTAGGATAAAAGCACAGGGGAAGCACAATGCGATACATACTTCTTTGTAAAAATAAAAGCCTATAAAAATAAAAAGCATTGTTCAGTTATACATACTAAAACACATTCATTAAGGGCTGTTGATTGACAATAAGTACTTAAATATCCTGCAATATAATATAAACATAAATTGATTGTTAAAAGTCTGGTTCCACTAGCCAGTTTCACTAATGCATAAAATGAAGTCTCAAAAAGTGAAAACACTGAACGTAGAGACATGAGCAATAAAGCACAATGGCTTTCCTATGGTGGGCAGTGCTGCTTTGATAAAGGCCCCAATGGTCAAACAAAGCCTTTCTTGTCATGCTAGAACAGAGAGTGAGAACTGAAGAAGAACTCAGAGTTCTTACAAGAACCCCTGGGATCCATCCATAAATTCTGGGATGATTCAGTTAAAAACTGAGCGTTCTTTTATACATCTCTTGCTAACATTAAACTGTGGGTAAAATACTTGTGAAAAACAACTTATACATTTTCTTTCTCAGATGCTAACTTTTGCCTCTGTCAGTGGCAAGACTGATTTCAAAAACTTTACATTATGACATACAAGGTCACATAGTTTTTCAGTTACGTGCAACGGTAGCATTTTCATCTTGTACAAATTGCGTAAATGTAGCCCTTTATACAGACAGTATAACTGTAGATGACTGCGTGCAACTGCATGAAACAAGTTTTCCACCACTGAAGACGTGGTGTCATCGCTGCTTGTCAATCACAAAGAAACGCCCCACTGTATTAATATGTAGAGAAAATAAAGTGACAGTTGGGAGCAATATAAAAAAAATGCACACACATTTAACCAGGTTTAGCGGCGCTTGGAGCACTAAGTTAAATTTGCTTAAACAATGCTTTATTCAGAGACAGCATATTAATCTTCAAACCTCTCAGTATTCATGTTATCCAATTGTATATCTTTAAAGAACCTTAAGGAAGCATTTGCTTGTTTCAGCAGAAAAAGCACAGCTCGACAGATAAGTCCTAACTGAACTCTTTCTTACTGAATTCCTCTGCTCAGCTGACAGACTACAGGGTTCACAGTGCTTTAAAGTGTTTAGAAAATACAACTACATTCTTAATAAAATTATTCATATCCACAAACTAATAAAATTATGTTGAATTAGCCACCTTCCAAATTCATAACTCACATTTCTTTCCAAGCGCTGTATATGGTTATTATACATTAGCCTTTAATAAGCACATCTGGAACATAAACCAACCTCGGCATCGTAGTTTCAGAGCAGCTGCATAATGAAGCTTTAATATTACAGCACACAATGGCAGCCAAAACAACAGCAAATTAAAGAGATCCCATAGTCTGTGTGTTGAAATGTGCCTGTGGTGTTTACACAAGTCACTCCCCCCACTGGAAACAGATGGCGGGGGAGGCTCTGAATGGACTGCTAAAACAGCCCTGACTTTATGGGCAGTATAAGCTTCCCACAGACAAACACCTCACCAACCTCGGGGTGAGGAACCGGTGGTTCAACGCAGCTGTTAATTTGCTACTCACGACTACACCAATAAACTGTATTTATTGAAAAATTTACTCCAAAATGCTAACAGGCACTTACGTTTGTTGTTGCAGGGTGGAGATCTGTTTTGCTGAAAAACATTCGTGTTGGTCAGCAGTTTGAAAAAAAGTGCCTGGACTTCAGCGAACATCTTGGCGTTGACGCACAGGAAATTTCATGTTTTGGAAAAGTGTGTAGTTTCTGGCTGAAAGACATGTTTTCGTATCCCTTGATTTGAGGGCAGCCTAAGTTGTTTTCAAGGAACTGGGCTTATCAAATGTCGTACACTATACTATGCATAACAAGATAGCGTGCATTTCAGGTAAATACAATAAATCTTAGGTAAAGCAGATATGTCCTTATCTCAAAATTGTGTGAGAAGTATTGTTAATCATATAGCATTTTTACATGATCAATCAAATAAAAAAAAAACATGACTGATTTTTCATCTATTGCATTTTATGTCAAAGCCTCTTTGTAAATGCGTTTCATAAATCTGTTCCTTATAAGTTTGGTTATGAACATGTACATAGGATCTGGATGATTGATGTAACAGTATTTGTCAGTATAATAGCTAAACAAAAAAAAAATCAGATGCTTTGAAACGAAGGTTTTCTTAGGAGTACAGACAAGATATGTGTTTGTCTTCAACATAGTATGTTCTGCAAACCAGGCTAATTGACATGGAAGAAAAACATCAAAGTTAATTTAACTGACAAATTCAAATAAATTATAAGAACTGTTGTGTCATCATCTTGTGAACCTTTTGTTCTGCCCCCCTAGCAAACATAGCAAACACGGTTTGCTTTTGTCCACCTACTCTTTTTCCTCTCAAGATGTCCATCTGTTCAGTAAACAGGGTTTATAGAGAACACATCCCTACTCACACCACAGCAGTTTCATTGCAATTCCACATACCCTTGGAATATAAGTATGTGGTTATTCTGAAGGGCTTAAACGGAGGGTTCTCAGAATGTTAGTCGGCCCACTCTGCCAGGAAGGAACAGTTATGCAATGAAATGCGTGCATCTGACACGGCCAACCAGTTTATATAACGAGAATCGGTATTTATTTCACTTCGGGGTGAACGCAGTTTAAGCAGGAAATTCCGCAAGTAATTTCCAAACCGACAAGTTTGCGTTCTAGCACTGCTGTGTACGGTACATTAAATCTTTGAGTGTGGGACAAGTCTTAGATATCCCCATTCAGAAAGATACCAGACCGCAGTCATGTGAAAGCGTTGCCAAGTCTTTTTCCAGACCAAAACTATGTCTCAGTGGAGCTCTAGTCAAAACACAAACAATGTGTCTCCCGATTCAGACGCTGCCAATTAAAAGTTCTGCATGGCCGCCTTTGCACCGTGTTGCTCCTGCAAAGTCTAGCAGCCGTGTGCAGCTATTGTGCTCAATGTATTTTATGGTCTGTTTAGCAAAGAGCTAATTAAGAATATGAGCAGTAAGAAGGAGTCAAGCACAGCTCCTGACTGACACATTAGTTAGGGTGTTAGGAAACACGTAAACAGTGGATGGAGCTTCACACCCTCAAAGAGGTCAGCGGGGGTGGCTATTTTTATATTTTTATCAGTGTCGTATTTAATAGATCCAAAGTGCCCTTAAAATCTCCATCTCCATACATGTTCTTTCAGTACTTCAACTACAGCAAACATTGTGAACATGTAGCTGGCCTGATGCAGCCAGTTTGAATCAGCAGTTTGTACAGCAACAAGACCTCTGAGTTCACAGGCGCCAAAAGATCCCTTTTTTTCCCGGAGCATTCCGAAAATCAGAATTTCCAGTAGAGTATGTATAATTCAGCTTGTGTAAACAACAAAAATTAAAAATAATAGAAAATAGAGATATCACAAGTAAGTATAACGAGGAACATATTTTTTTGGACACACCCCCTGGATGTATTGTTTATACATGTTTTACGTCGTGTTAAACAGCCAGCTCCTGTATTACCACTACACCTGTGAAGACCGTCACTCTGGTCAGATCTGTACGAACCTAACCGTGGAGGTCATTATGGCCAGTAGGCAGGAAAGAGAGGAACCTACATTCTCTCTACATTACATGCAGTCCCTTTTCCCCAGTCTCACAAAGCCAGTGATAGATTCATTATGTTCTATATGAACACGTCATAACTAGCATTATGAGCAGCAAGCAGAAGAGTTTATTACTTCATAATTAAGTAAAGATCTGCAAAAACTGCAGTCCCTCACATTATTTCCCTTGGTGTGCAAGGTAAATGCCATAAGCTAATTACACCCAAGATCATTTCATAAGAGAGAGAAGATATTTAACCTAATAACCTGCTGACGACAGAAAAAACAGAGGTATTGTATAGCAAACGACATGCAAATAACATTTCATGCTGTAGTTATAGAACATTGAAGGTCTCACATTATGCTACGTTACGTTTTCATCTCTGGTACAAAGGCCAGTTTAATAGTCTCTGGTTGGATTTTGAATACAGACACATTCACTGGGAAGAAAAATGAATTCCAAACCCAGCACATGTTCCATCTTAAAGTTTTCTCTGTGTCAACCACACACACCTGGAAAGGTGACAAGGTTGTGTTTACAGCTAAGAAACAATTATACATTTTACATTTTTATTTCCCATGAAAGAGACTGTGCTTTCCAGCATATGCAGGGATGTACCTGTATGGAGTTCACGTTTCACATACCAACATGAAAAATAAGGTAAGAGACATTTCGATTCTCCTTTGTGGGGTAACTGAATATTTCTGTTTGCCCTATATAATTAGTTACCAAAAACTGAATATAATCCTAGATATAATCCTATGAAAAAAGTACAAAAGTATGTAGTGTTCATGTTTTTGACCTTCATAATTTCCAGCTCTTTAGAAATACATTGACATATTTCTATTATTCTGTAATCCCTGTGTGAGTTTTACAAAAATGTGGCCTTCTTAAAAAAATGTATATTTTGTTCTCCTTATATATGTCTGATATGTTGATATATTGCCACAAATTTCAACACTGACTTCTAGTGATTTTCATACACAAAATGTGAGGAAGAAAAGCAAAAATCCACCATTTAAATTGCTGGTTGGGTTGTACTCACTTCCAGACTTGCTTGTTTCTCACTTTGATCGCGTTGCACCTTCCTACAGATTCGCTTGTTTTTCACTCAGTTTAACATGTCTATTCTACAGGATGTTCAGCCTCCTCCCTTATATATTTGCTTTCACCCTCAGTTTGATTTGTTGAAATAACCCACAAGTGAAAGAAAAAAGTTGCTTGGAACATTACTGATGACCAGAGTGAAATTTCTTTTCTTCTTGATGTGCCTCTGTGGTGAGCAAACCTGAAAAAACAGTGATGGATTTATTGAATTTTGGCGCCACTGCTAGCCATCACTCAATTAACGTGTGTGGAAAAGTGTAGAGTAAGTGTCAGGCCGAGTGTGAGGCAGATGGTGAGGCTCGGGCTCTGCCCAAGTCCCTCGACACTGAGACGTGTCAGCTTCAGAAACAGCTGCCCATACATTGAAGGAGAAGGAAGATCCATCACAGTTCAGTCCTCAGCATCACTTAAAGTCACCTCTGAATAGACAAGACTGTTTTACCGGGAGACAAGAGTGCCTCACTTCTGACACCTCTTCACGATTCATGCTAACATTGTGCTATTTACTCTTGAACTTTTTTTTTCTTTTTTGACAAAACTGTACTCCTGTGTTTGCATTGTTTTTAGTAATGTATATAAAGAAGCATAAGAAAAGGAAAATATTAGAAGTGACTGAAATGTATTTATGTTATGCATGTATAATAGCCAATTTTTTTTTATTAAATTCTGAAATGTTAATTTTTGAAAATTGGGACAGCTGTTTTTAAGTGTATACTGTGCGTGTGTGTGTGTTTATGCATTAAATGGCACTATTGCCATTTACACAGTTACACTATAAGCAGACACACATTAGCATGAATAAACAAAGAAAAGCTATGAAACACATGACGCCTGGAGGTACACTTCAAAACACTACATTACATTTCTTTCTCTAGAAATGCTCTTCCCTTTTTTTTTTCCTTGTGTCACATGTTCAGCGTGAAGCCAGCATCTCCATAAAGAACCACGCACCTCATCAGTACATGTCAACATATAGAGCTGCGCTTCTGTCGAGGTGTGATCTACCGTTTTATTGTTTTCGGTGGACGTGAATTTGAACTAGCACGTCTGTACGCGTGTGTGCGCTCGTGGGTTTGTGTACTTGCACTTGTGTGTGTGCACATGCATTAAGACATGAATGTAAGTAGAGTTTATCAGTGGGTTAGATAGGTGTGTGTGTGTGTGTGTGTGTGTGTGTGTGTGTTGTCTGAGTGGGTTTATATAAGGGCTTTTGCATCTGCAGTGTATTCCCCCACTGCCAGGAGGATAGGGGGTGGGAGGTGAGGGCAGAAGCCTATTCTGCCAACCCCCAACCCCCTCGTGACCCGCCCCCAGCTCAACCATCAGAGCCCCATCACTCCACCAGTTTGTCCCATTAGTCACAGTGCTGTCAGGCCAGCCTGCTCTGGTTGCTGCACCTGTCTCTGCTGTGTCCAACCCCCTCTGGGACAATTACAGCTTGGGTGCAGTGTCTGGTTCTCTCTAGTCCAAAAGGCAGGGAAAAAAGTTTTTTTTTAAAAAAAAAAGCAAATTCTTAACAGCCGGTAACATCTTGGGTGGGAGAACTGTTTTGCTTGAATGTTCTCTCCGCTGAACAGCACTTAACTTCTTGTAATGTTGTGTGTCTCCAGAATTGGAAATTTGAGCTCTTTCATAGGACCACACCTACAAGGTCCACAGTTACGACACCTTTCTCACAGGACCACAGCTACAGCGTTTCCATAGCATTTCACAAAATACCTGCACACCTCACATACATGACAAAGGCAAGTCACCGTGTCTGTCTTTGTTTAGTGTACAACCTAAGATTGTCAACCTGCCAGTGTCCATCTGTCTACTGTGTTGAAGACAGCACTGAGTTCTCTCATCATAGCATGCCCTAGAATAACAGTTTTCTCACATAGTGCACTTTAACAAATTACTTTACAAATCTAATCTGCTAACTGGAAAATGCCTTTGCTCAGTGTTAAGATATTTCCTCAGAGAGCATGAATAAAAGATGATCTTTATACAGCCCAATATGAATTTTCCTCAAGGGTCTTAAAACCAAATAAACCGCCACGGTGTTTAAATGAGCTAAGCGATGTCTTAATTCTACATTCTCAAGACATCTAAAGACAAAAAACCTGTCAATTATTAATACATATATATTATACTCAGTAGGGACGTGTATAAAGTGAAAAAGATGCCTTTTGTCCACAGCAGTCCTTGATTTTTATCCACGACTGTCTTATTTATCGACACAGTTAAAGCTGTTTAAGGCTTCGTTGCATCTTTTAATTATTTAACTTTATGTATCATTTTTGGCACAAACCATTCTGGAGCAGAGTAGATTATCGAGTCATATTTCGATATGAATTGTGTAAACTGCATAGTTAATGTTATTGTGAAAATGTACATAAAGCCGGCTTTTGAGCAACACAAGTTTGAACTGTGTGGGTCCACCTACTCGGGGATTTCTTTCAATAAATTGTTAATCTTCTTGGAGATTTGCAAAAATTTGAGAATACTCGTGGACAAATTGTTTAGACTAGAAATATGAAGAAAATTAAGAATAAGTTGGGTATGTCATGAAAACATAAAATATATGTAGATGCTAGTCTATTTTATCATTTGCTACCATAACACAAATTTATTATAAAAGGCTAAGATTTACCAAAGCAGTATCATCTTCATTATACCGGTAAATAAATATTAATTTCTTTTTCACAGGATCTTTTCACTTTTCATGTCTAGTGTTACTAATACATAAAATGTACAGTGTTTTTTATCATATATGATGAAGGTACTGACAGACAGAGAGTAAACCCACGGTACTGATAAATACATCGATCCATCCATCCATTATCTTAACCGCTTATTCCTGGCGAGGGTCGCGGGGAAACCTGGAGCCCATCCCAGAGCACAT
>JABJVR010032625.1:0-34236 GCA_025773905.1 Chitala chitala
GGTTTTTTTTCATGGGTGTTTTTTATGGTTTTAACCCCTATACCTTTAGGATTGTATTTTTCTGGTCTGGGCTTTGGTTGGTTGTTTGTCTTTACCCCCCCCCCCCCCCCAGGGTTGTTGCTTGCAGGGGCAAGAGTCCAATGAGTCTACATCACCCACCCAACTCACCCCCAACTGAGTCCTCACATCCAGCAGTTCAGTGCCTGACACTCCAGCTGTCAGGTAAATGTAACTAGCATTACCCACTATTTATGATGAAATGTCAAAGTGAAGGTGTGTGTGGGGGGGTGACATTACATCATAATATTTATTCTCAAGCAAATGTACATGTTATTTCCCCCTGTTCAACAAAATGAAATATTAACATGTGCCTTAAGATGCATGTAAGACACACTTGCTGTTGCACTTTCACTCTTTGCTGTTTTGGTTTTCCTTTATCAGGACACCACAGTGGGAAAGTGGTAGAAATATTCTAGGGAGGCGTTGTCAAAGGACAGAAGGCAGATACTAAGATAATGGTGGCCTACTTCCACAGCTGACATTGCTGGCAAGGCTAACTGGACTGGAAGCCATTCAATGAATGAGCTAAATACCATAATCATATATGCTTACTCCCATAATGCCTTTAGCATTCCCAGATTTCAAAATGATCCTATTAAGTATTTTCTTTGCCTTTCCAGCAGAATTCTCTTCCCTCCTTTTGAAACAGTCTTGCCTTTTTTCTCTGCATTTATCTGTTTAATTGAATTATTACCTGCAGGAAGAGCCACAGGTTAATAATGGTTCAGTAGACTGCCTTCAGGTTTTCTGAATTTTGGATTCCTCTTAATTACATGCACACACTTGTTCATGATGTGAAAAGCATGTTCTTGATGTATCCCAGATAAAAAGAAGCGTTCCTTTCCTAGGTGCTATTGACAGCTCTGAATGTTGTTCTTCTGTAACTTGATCTTGACGCTCACTCCAAGCTATCAGGCTGGTTTTGTGGCCTGCAGATGTGGCTCTCAGAAGCCCAGGTGTGAAGCTGGACCCGTAACCCCATGGAAATAGGATCTAGTGGGGGGAAAAAACTGAACTGCTGTTTTACCTTGGAACGAGGCGTGTATGTGGATGAGTGCACGTGCAGACATAAATGTGTGTAGTCCGGTGAGCGCTCCTCTGCCATTTTCCTAAAACCCCTGGAGGAGATGGACAGGTCTGAGTATTTCCTACGCATGTTGCACTTAAAAAATAAGCTCAGTTTAAAAAACTGTTCTGAAAGGGGCTAGTTTTTTGGCCAGTCTTTTTTATATATGTATTTTTAATGACCTGTTTACCACATGTGGTAAGGTTTAATGTATATTTAATGCTGGCGATACTTTCCACTAAGGGTTGGACCTCAGAAAAAGTGACTGCTAAAATTAAAGAAAAAGAACATATGACTATTTTTGCATGACTAGGACTGAGAGACTGCAAGAATAGGTTTATAAGACATTCGATCTGGTGTGAAGGACTACCAGCCTCATAGAATCTTCTGACAAAATGAACACCTGCAGCACTGTGGGTTAATGGGTTCTCCAGTGATTCAATTATTATGTGTGAGACCATAGTGCATGGTAGTTTTGTGGGTGTGTTTGTCTGCTGTGTGTCCCTGTGGAATAACATTGAACAGGGTTGCCAAAGGGGGCTGCTGATCCAAAAGGTCCAGGTTTTCTGTTGTGATTTCTGATGTTGGTGTCTAACCACAGCAGGATTACAGATGAAATATCCCCATGGGTCATTGCAGATCACGGCCACAATCTCCAAACTTTCATACTCATTCTGCACAAATACATGTGACAAATTTGTGAACAGTATTGATAAACATCCATTTTGTCAGGAAAGGGAGTCTTTTTGTGAGCATGCCATGGGTACTGAGTGTTACCATTAGTGTAGGTGGCACAGAAGGTAGGGAGGTTTAGGAACTTCTGAAGTCTTTGTCATATTTTGGATGGTTCATAATATTAAACAACCTGAATAGATGCGGATTTAGATACAGGCAACATGGACACCTGCTCAGGGTAGCGTCTTGCTGCTGAGGGCAGGACACCGTGCAAACCCCTGAGAATCCTGTTTTGAAAATATCATCAACACTGTCCCTTTGAAACACACTGGGCACATAGGAACGCATATTGGAAATGAACAGAGCAAACTAACTCAGGGCTAAAATTTTCATGGCTTGCACTAGGTGCCATTTTCCCTAGAAACGCCACTGAGCCTGAAAATGTATTCAGCTCTTGTGACAGTTGTCTTAGTGAGTCATCGCCACTATAAAACTCTCTTCTCTGCATTCTTGTCTTCAGAAGTCTCAGAGCACAGTGACGTCTCTGTAAACTATCATTCACGATTAGCCTGAGTGTATCCTTCTATAATTACATCCCTTTTCAACTGTTTTATTACCCACTGTGAAATTTGCATTTAATTAAGGAAATACACCTTGGTCGCAGTTGGTTGTAACTATAATTTAAGGTTTGTATTTATATCTGAAAAGTTACATTAAAAAATGTTTGAAATACTTTGGAAATTAATTTTTTCAGCTGGCTGCATGCAAAGTCTGCAGAGGACGGTTTTGCACAGTGCATTCACTCTGATGGCTGTCTGCTACTGAATGTGGTGTGATTTCACACATTGTGTTTTCTCTCTATGTTTCACATAGTGCATGTCATTTCGATGTTTCACACGGTGTTCGTCCTCATGCTTTTCCGTGTTTCATACAGCGTGTATCATCTGTGTATTATACACACTGAGCTCTCTCTTTGTTTTGTGTGCCTTATCCATGTGCTCTGTTCATGTAGACACACGCTCGCCCTGTCCATGTTCACATGCCATGTGCCTTGTCCGTGTTCACAGCCTGTGTGTCCTTTCGGTAATATGAGTAATGGGCCTGATGGGTTTGCTTGTTCTCCTTTGTAGAGCCAAGCTGAGGCACATTACAAAGGCAGCAAACATGCCAAGAAGCTCAAAGCACAGGAGTCGACCAAAAGTAAACTGAGAAGGGCTGCTGCCATGGACAATTCGCAGGGATCCTTCTCATCCATCTCAGCAGCCTCTGACCCCCAAGGTTAAGAGCCACCTGTGCTTGTACACTCTGCTGGCCTCCTGTAACTGGCTCAGTATGCTTTGTGCCACTTCTCTCACACTCAGTCCTCCTCTTTGTGCAGTGTGATTGATGTGTAGAGGTGTGTGTGTGTGTGTGTGAGTCAGTAAGGCCATTGCTCCTGCAGTGGAATGTGGTGTTTCCTGCTGTTGAATTACCACCTAGTACAAAAGCAACTGATGCATACCCAAAAGCTAAAATGCTACCTGCTTCAAGGCCTTACCTTAGTATTGTGGTGTCTTCACTAAGCCCAGTCCTCAAACTGACAAAGCTGGTCTGTGATGTGTGTCGATTAGCACACATAAGTTTGTGGTTTTGGAGAGCATCCGGGCTTCTGTCTTATGCTAGTGGTGTATATCTATTGGGCGTTTTTCTAAATTCTACATTCTTCTGTTTCTCTGTCATGGGTGCATTCCAGTTTTCTAGTTGCACCCTCACACATTACCTGGCTGGACTGTATCTTGTAACAGCTGACCTGAGCTCATTTGTAAGTATCAAAGTATAAGATAATGCATCTTTGGTGGTGTTGGGTACTTTTCTAAATAAACCTAATGGGCTTCATAGGGGAAAATTTACTCTGACGGAGGCTTACCAAGGTCCCATCTGAGTCGTTCCTCATTGGTATTCGCTGTCATCTGGCAGATTAACCACAATGAACATCAACGTGATTCAGAGCAGCACTCGGTCTGTGAGTGACAAACAACTGAGAGGTCCTGTGAGCTCCTCGCCGGAGCAGCGCCCCGCTGGGATGGGTCTAATTGCACTCCCAAATTCCGGCAGGAGGGAGTAAAGTCAGATTGACTCCATGATAAGGAGTCTGAGTGGCTTATAATCATTCAGACCAGGATCTCTAGTGGTTTATGTAAACTATCAAAATGAGACGAGCCGCACTGAGATATGCGTGCAATGAAAGTGCGTTCTGACAGATCATTCTGACTGTCAGAGTCAGACTGCTGCTGTCAAATGCGGTCTCAATGGATGTTTTAGAAAGGGCACTCACAGCCCTGAAATGAGGGGTGAACAACAACCCCACCCCCACGTACTGCGTTTGACCCAGATTCTGCAAAAAGGTCGCTAAATCCAGACAAGCCCCTGAAGATGTTATCTCTTGTCTCTCTGTTTAGAAAACTAAAATTACCATTTGGGCTGCAGTTCAGCTAAGCAGTTGCACTTGGTGCTAAGTTTGTGTTGGTGTACCAAAAAAAAAAAGCATCGTATAATTCAGACTTTGCCCTGGGATATTTACTGTTTAAGGGGTAAAACTGCAGGCAAGTTACTTGTTAGAATTTTTGTCCAGGAAAGTTACTGTTGGAAAAAGCCAGTAGACAGACGGAGGGATTAGCCTCTCACCCCAGGCAGAGATCACAAACTGAGCATGGCAGTGAATTCCCTGTGTTCCATGATGCAGTTTGACTAACCCTTAACCACTGTGTGTTACATTACTACTACTAGGCCATCATAAAATACCAAGCATTACGTTACCTGAGCTTTGTGTTTCTTGTTGGCAGGGGAGATCCACTGCTAACAATCTTAATAAAATGTTATTGTCATCTTGTTTAACAAGCTTAGGAATATTAGGCTGTTGTTCCCACACTGACCACCAGATGGTGCCTCCCAGCAGAGAGGACAGTGGTGACTCCAGGGGCCCTGCAGTCGACCGCTCACACAGCAGGGCTTGCTCCTGTCACCGTGGCAGTGACGCCATCCCGCTGCAAGACCCTATCTGAACCCAGCCCAAGCAGCCCCCCTGCAGAGACTACCACGGTGCCACTCACGGCCGTCGCAATGAAAGCATCCATGACACCTGCGACATCGAGCGCGAGCACGACGACCGCTGAGTCTGAGGAGGAGAAGGCCAAGAAGCTGCTCTACTGCTCGCTGTGCAAGGTGGCAGTCAACTCACTGTCTCAGCTGGAGGCACACAACACAGGTGTGCTGCGTTACTGCCCCTACACACACACACACACACACACACAAAACACAGGTGTGCTGCGTTACTGCCCCTACACACACACACACACAAACACACACACAAAACACAGGTGTGCTGCGTTACTGCCCCTATACACACACACACACACACACAAAACACAGGTGTGCTGCAATACTGCCCCCTACACCACATACACACACATACAACATAGGTGTGCTGCGTTACTGCCCCCTACACCACACACACACACACACACACACACACACACGTGCACCACTTTACTACTCTCAAATACCCAATGCATACAAGTGTGTGAAATAGTACCTGTCCCAAGGTTCCCCACAAACATTCATTTACATGTGTGCTCAACTGGACCACTTGGATCATACACATATACCTTGGTGTGTTGACTATACCTACAGCTCACACACTTGTGCTGGTGGACATATTTACTGTTACTTAGTATAAATATGTACAGGATTTGTGTGACTGTTACAGTCTCTGGTGTTGAGGTACTGATGGTTCCAGGTTCATTTCTGTAGTTTATTAATAAGATGAATCCAGTGTAGTGTCTGGTCCAGCAGGTTGGTTTTATTTCAATAGCCATTTTTTTTTTTTTTTTTTTTTGCTGAAGGTTCAAAGCACAAAACTATGCTGGAAGCACGTAACGGAGCAGGTCCAATAAAGGCATATCCCAGGCCCGGGTCCAAACTCAAGCTCCAAACTCCTATGGTAAAAGGTTCTGGTCTGCAGAACAAGACTTTCCACTGTGAAATCTGTGATGTGCACGTGAACTCAGAGATTCAGCTCAAACAGGTAAGTGGAGTCACCCGACCTATATTATATAGGCAGAAGGGACCGTCAGGAAAGACTATGGAGCAGTGTAAACTGTTACATGTAGATGCTAAAGTGCAGCCAGGGGAATGGCGCTAATCCCAGGTCTCCTATGTGCAGCACATCTCCAGCAGAAGACACAAGGACCGGGTTGCGGGAAAGCCATTGAAACCCAAGTACAGCCCTTACAGCAAGCAGCGTAATTCCAGCAGCCTGACAGTAAGACTATTCTCATGACTTCTAAAGCAGTTCTCTTCTCTACAGAGGTTGTGTACTGTTTTGGCCTGCACAAAAACTCTCTCCCAATTTTCCCCCTGGCTTCTCCAGGCTAAAATGGCTTTCCAGAAGGAGTTGGTGAAGCCACTCTCTCCAGCGTTTGTATCCAGCCCATTCACCCCGATGCCACTGACACCACGGCCTGCGGCTTCCCTCTTCCAGACGGCTGCTCTGCCTGCCCCCTTTCTGCGCCCAGCCACCGCACCCTTGAGGCCAGCCACAGGGTCTTTAATCTTCCCCTCGTACTGACCACCCCTCTCCACCTGCGAAGAACTTCCCCCTGACAGCAATACTACACTGGAGTTTCCAGCATCGACACTTCGGTGGGAGGTTAGGAAAATAGGGGGTGTGTTGTGGACCCCCTCTGCCCTGAGCCTCTGGGACTAGACTGGGGTCCCATCTGAAGTGGACAGCATGAGTAGTGACCATGACCACTTTCTGATTGACTTGAATATACCCTTTGTCTTCCTCCACTGCACTACTGTAGAGGTTAAACTGGCTCAACTGCTCCATGTTCCATGAGGGAGTCCTGTCATGAGGTCTCCTGCTTTGCCCACACACCGTGAGATTACTCAGTGACTGGGTACCACGGCTATAACTGAGTGCTTACTGTTATCACGTATAGTAGCCTGTTCTTATTTTGTGGTGACTTCATGTAAATCTTCTTCTGTTTAGTCTGTGTTAGACAAAATAGCGCAGCATTATCGTGTGTTTCACAGAGAAAAGGTCGCAAAACATTTCCCTGCAAAAAGTTATTTGTCAACTTCTGCCATTTGTCTGAATATTTTTTTCATCTCCAAAAATTCTGAAATATTTATTGAGTTTTTCATGCCTGTTATTACACGGGGGTTTTACAAAAAAGTCATGTATGTAATAATTTACAATGGAGCTGCCTAATGATGCAATAATGTATAGTGCGTTAAGTATTGACATTTATGATGTTTTACCATAATGTTTACCATGCAAGTCACAATACTGATTGTATAATACGGTGGGGAAATGTAGGGTATACAGATGTTGTATTTTTTAATTATTTAAAAGCAATCAGATCCAGGAATGACATACACAGTTTTCAATAGACTGGGATATTTCTGTAGTGCATAGTGCAATGTATCACAGAAAATGCTGTAGTTTAATAGTATAATTTTTGAATAAAATATTTAAATGTCATAGAAGTATGAAAGTGCATTTGAAATTCTGAATATAGTACATCTCAAGGTAAAGTTAATGAAATGTTTATTAAAGAGAAAGTATTTCCTCAGTATTTTACTTTTTTCAAGAAAATTTTATAAAATGTATTGTGTCAGTACGGCTATGAGACATTGTTAGTTGATGTGGTAAAGGCTGTATATTATATACAGACATGAAGTTTGTCATTTTACTTGGGAAAATTTATAATAAAATGGAAGAATCATACCAAAAGAGTCTATGGTTAACGCTGTTATTTTGCATACATTTGTTAATGCTATAAAAGTGCTAATTTGAGCATGGCTACAGCTTGCTGATACCTTGAGCTTAGTTGTTCCTTGCTGACCAGCTGTTTAGTTTAACTTTTTCTTATTCACTTGAATAAGGAACCTGGATTCTTTTGTGAAATGTACTGTTTTAGTCAATGCATTTATGACAGGGAGCAGCTCTGCCCAGATTCAAGCCCAGGACCTCATAGCCTGCTTAAAATTGCCAGAGACAATTAGTTCACTGAACTAAAGACTTGAGAACCTCTATTGGAGGACTAATCAGACTCTTGTCCTGACTACTGGCAGGCTTCTACCGTAGCGATTCTTATGAAACTACACATTGCAATGGCACATTTAACCCACACTGTATGAAAGCTTATCCAACATACAGTGATCATTTTCAGGCCTTTTTATGTTTTTTTTTCCCACTAAGTTTATATCTGTATTGGGCTTTGTTACTTGTGCACTTTAGATTCGTCTACTTTTTTCAAGCAATTAATGAAACCATAAATTTAGCACGTCTGGCCTGAAAAGCAGAAAGCTGGAGGTTTTTCTTTGTGCTAAGAGACAGTAGGGTGCTGCATTTCTGCTCACACTGTGCTGCAAATGAACACCTCAGGAAACAGCTGAGCACTGGAGCTGCTGAGCAATCTGTGGGTCGATGAGGTCCAATTAGACTTGCAAAACTTGGTGAGGTGGCGATATGTGGCTCGGAGGGTAGCGCTGTGGGTAGCCCTTCTCCCCTCATGCATGTGTGGGTTTCCTCCAGGTTCTCCAGTTTCCTCCCACAGCACCAAGGACATGCAGGTTCAGTGGGGTGAGAATTCTGAATTTGTGTGTGTGTGTGTGCCAATGCCCTGTGATACTTTTTACTTTAAGTTGCCCTGTAAAAGATAAACGGATGGTTGGACAAAACCTGTAAGGACTACTGAAATTATAGTTTATGTTAAGGAGTTGTATATTAATCACAGTGATTCAAATGTATTGCTTTAATAGGTATTATTATTTGTTTCAGAACTAAAAACATTGAAATAATTACAAACTTCATTCAGGACTACTTGTAGCATAGTGGGTTTTGTTCCATTTGGGAGTATTTACTCATGTGTCAATGCAGACTACATTTTTTACATGTGTTAGATTCTGATCCAGGCTTGCACACATACGAGACCCTAATGCTTACCTTCAAGTCCATCAAAGGCACTGCTCCAAGGTACCTCCAGTCCTTGTGGAGACCAAGACCTATGTCCTCGCCCATGCTCCAAGATCTGCCAATGGAAAGAGACTGGTCGCACCCCTGCTGAAGAATGGTAGACCCAGGCTCTTCTCATCCTTGGCACCGAAATGGTGGAATGAGCTGCCCCTCACTTTGAGGACCTCATTGTCTCTATCTACGTTCCACACACACAGCTGAAGACTCATCTGTTCGGGGAACATCTCAGCACTTGAACCTCATCTTCATGAGCTCTGCTTCTTTATTATTCCTGTGTTTTATATGCTGTGTATCTATTCCTTTTGTTATCGCTAATTTAATTTCTAGCTTTTAGTTAATTTGGACCCTATCCTGTTTAACTGAATCTTGTACAGTTGACTAGATGACAGCACTTACTGCTAGCTAGATTCTCAGATATTGTCTCGCCTTGTTTTTCATATGCATGTGTACTCTTACTCATTTGTAAGTCAGTTTGGACAAAGGCATCTGCTAAATGAATAAATGTAAATGTTTTAGTGATGAAGATAGCATGCATTCACATTTAAACTTTTCTTTATTTGACCATTCACATATCATGATAAACTGTATACACGCATTAACTTTCATATTAATTATAATGTTTCATGCTGTAGGCTATTTTTGTTATTGAACTAATAACTCCTGTCAGTGAAACATAAGGCTTATACACGTTTTCACATTATGTTACTTCTGTATAATTACGTGTTCAGTTGTCCACAATTACCTACATATGGTTTGCAGCACCAACATACAAAACATTTGATAGGTAAATTAGATTATGCATGTGATTTAATTTCAAAATGTTCTTTACCACATGAATGCTTAAAGCCCTGTCAGTATATATACTGAAGGTTTGCAGCAGCCTTTGGATTTTTTCCCAGTGATGTAGAGCAGGGAAATCCAAGAAATTAATGTGGTAAGAGCAATGGGAAAAAAAACTGTTAATGAATCAGTTTGTCACCTCATTCTTCAGTGTGAAAGGATCCAATAGAGACAAATTAGGCCCCGGCTGGGCTAAAAATAGCTGCAGTGACTGCAGCCGACTCGCGGGACTTCCTTTCTCTCCCTTACTCCTACTGGAGCCTGCCTCAGTCGGCGAAGACGCCAGGTGGGTCCATCAGCAGCGCATATTTTGATGTGACGGGAAGTCCATTATGGGGACGCATTATCATGATCGTCTACTTAACAAACGGGGCGATACGTTCCAATTGCTCTTGCTTCTGCTGGACCCGTTACTACTCTGCCATAAATCCACGGTGTTGTAGCCTCCCTAGTTCGCCATGCTACCCGCTAGGATCTCGCCTCCCAATTCTGACATCTCAGCACTACTTCAAAATCACGTGCTTTTAACTTTTTGGAACCAGCGTACATAGGCAACAAACCGCTATATTTTGTCGTAATTGCATATGTCAGTAAATTGTCTCAGTAATTCTAGACGGTAAGTACATGCATTTGTCAGTCACAAGCACCCATCTTCCTACCACTTGTCCTCTGAGTCACGCGTGGCCTTGAACCTACCGCAGGCAACCTTGGGCTCAAGGGACGGTACACGCACTCTGGATGGAGCGATAACCTAAGGGCACGCGTGTGCACAAACACGGCAATTAGAGAGTCTGATTTACCTGGTCTGCACATCTTTGGACTGTGGGACGAAACTAGAATACCTGAAGGAAAGCACTGACGCACAGGTAGACCCCACTGAGCCATCGTTGAGTAAAACCACAACAGTGAAAACACAAAACGAACATAGATGGGTAGGTGCCGCATTCAAGTAATCGCGCAACGTGCTTTACAGGCTTGTTATCCGTCGTGCTGGGGAGGCGTCCTGTGATCCAAAACGGAGATTTCAGCTTTCAATTACAAACTTGTCCCCGAGGTGACAGACAGTAATTACGCGTCCACACAATAACTACTCACCCACAAGCACAATTAGCTCGATCACCCAGTAGTTATCTCTGTCGGAAGCACGCAGATATTTTAAGAGTAATCTGTACGTAACACATTTGATCTCAATTTACCACCGCCACTTCATAATCGTTTCTGTATTTGTGCTGCGGATATCAGATCACGTTCGCTGCAGCCTGCGTTTCTGATGGAAAAAGCAAATTGCATTAAACGCTGCAGAGCTGACATTTTTATAATTAAAAAGTCATATAAATTCTGATTAAATACTGGCATAAGATATATGTGTTTTGCTCAATATAACTGTACTGTTTGTTTTAGTAGGTGAAAGGCCAGCATATAACTTAAAAAAAAAAAACAACTACCAGTTTGTGGAGTAAGAGTTTTATGGTAATAAAATACTTAAGTTTTTATTTGTGGGAATAAATTCATGGTATGGTGGTTCAGTGGGTCCCCCTGTTACATCCCACCTATTTAGTTTTGGGTACAATCTGGATAACCCACTGTGTGTGTGTGTGTGTGTGTGTGTGTGTGTGTGTGTGTGTGTGTGTGTGTGAGAGAGCGCGCGTGCCCGCCCTTCCATGCGTTATCTCCCTGTCCCGGGTTAAGCTTGCCTCAGGCTTCAGGCCACAGGCTAGTGGTTGGATAATGAATGGATGAACAGGGACATCTACTGGTGTTTCTTACTAATCCAATCCTTTCTTACCCCATATAAAAAAAGGTAACGGAACGTAATTATTTGTTAGTTCATCGTCACTCGTCAAATTGCTACATGTAATGTGAATTACTATTAAATTAGCGCTGACTTTTCAGACAGATAAGAGATTGAGAAACACTGCCAATCGAAGATCTTGTGAAAGGACTTGTTATTGAGGAATGTTATCCGGTGTCTCGTTAATTAATTGTTTTTCATGCTGACAATAGACTACACCACGGGTGGCCAGACATGGTCCTGGAGAGCCATAGTGGGTGCAGGTTTTTGCTTCAGACAGTTTCTGTTTTTAAATGAAATAATTCATAATGTCAATTAAACATTGACACAGTAATTACACAAAAAAGACAATCTAGTCATCCTCAGGGAGCTTTATTTTAAATAAGAATTTTAAAAGCATGACAAAGACATCCCTATGATGCTTCGTTTTTCAGTTTTGTAAGCTTATTTTAACATATGGTACATTTTAATCCATTTGTCATTAAGTCACTTAAGTTGCTGTTTAAACACTTTTTGTTATTGGCACCTGATTCTGCTATTCATTGATTACTTCAATTCAAGTACAATTAATAACAGGTTTAAATTAAAAACTTTGCTGAATTATCCAAACATTTTCTGCTATAATTCTGCAGTTAGATAGACATAATGTGTGGCTTATAATTATGTTACATAAAGAAAGTCTCACTTTTAACTTTCTTTTTTGTAACGCTCAATAATTTAAAACAAATAAGCACAGACAAGTTATCACAGAGAACGAGGATAACCAATGATATCACTTATATTTTATTAAAATAATGGTCAAAGTAAATTCACGGCATTGGCTGGAACAAAAACGTGCCACCCCCCTTGTTAATCACCTGAAATGCATTTACAAACACTTACGGAAACCGGTTATAGATTTGTGCCATTTGCAACCATGTGGACATGCAGGCTTATTAACCTCCTGATGTATTTTATCAAAAAGATGTAAAAGCTTACAGTTTTGATCTGTATTTAATTATTGTGAAAATTTTGAACTGAGGCACACTGCAGACGTTCCATAGTTCTTTAAATGTGACCTTTTATTACACTGTGTGTATGGATTACTTCAACAGACAGATTACAGTATTACATTTGATATGCAAAACCTCTCAATTTCTCTAAAATCCAATTCAATGTCTATAGATTCGATATGGTCTCGCTTTTGATATGCTCCTGTATGCCAGTAGATGGGGGAAATGAGGAGTTTTTAGGTTGTGAGTGTTTTGACCATTGAGGGATTATTAAAGTAGGTTAAATAAATGTAACAGTACCAGATTCCATTTGTAGATTTTTCTTCAAGTAGCACTGGCATCTTAAAAGAGGATTTTTTTCTAGATTGCCAGGGCAACATGGTTGAATCAGGGGTGTGTGTGTGTGTGTGTGTATGTGTGTGGAGCTTGCATGTTCAATGCAAACATGGAAAGGTGTGGTATGTGCAAGTGCAAAGTTGTGACAGGAGACTCAAAAGTCAAAACTCAGCAGCTGTGATGCAGTGCCCTTGACGATAATGATGACTATCATCTTGGAAGAATTACACGTCTGGCAACAGAAGGTTTTGGGATTCTGAAGCAAGCCCCCTGCAAGGCACATTGAAGTTTAGTCTGTACAATCAACCTAATTAGTCCTGCCACTCAAAGTTTATTTATTTATTTATTCTTGTGAATATCTCACATACTGTACTCTATCTGGTACTGAAAACAGGGTGTCATTATCACATATAAAAACAGCTGTACCTGTACATTTTACAAGGAAGGCCTGGTGTGCACCATATAGTGGATTCACTTTACATAATGATTCTGTGGAAGTATTTACTTCACAAGTTCCACATTCAAAACTACAGCTGTGAAGGGAATGTGTGAAGTCAAGTAAATGGTGTAAATTGTAATTCAGGTGTTGTATAGCTGGATTTTTTCCTCCCAGTGTAAATGGTCAGACATTTGAGAAAGCTGAATTTTTTGATAAGTACCCTAGTATGGAGTGGCATTCACAATACCAGTTTGCCAGCTTTAATACATTACCAATATTTTGTTCATCAAAGGAGGGACAACCGTTGCTTAATTTTGGATGCAATAACCTAATGTCACCAACAGGTGGTGTTACTCTTCTTCATTAGTAATAAAAACCTGCAACAGTTGATGATGGAACTGTTACTGATCTGTTCAATGACAATAGGAGCATTTAATCACGTGACTACCACAAAATGGCCTTCAGGAAAGATATTTTACATGCTCCATATAGATATCACCCTGTGTTAATAAGCTATCATGCAGCAAATGCTGAGGACCCTGGACTAGAACCATAAAGTCATGTCAGGTGCTTAGTTACCAAACCAATAGCCAACTAGATTTATAGTATTAATTTGTTTCCCTTTGAGGAGCCCCAACAGCAAACTATCTAACATCTAAGATATTAGTATTTCATTCTGTGTCAGGTTTCATAGGTCTTTCACACATAGCTGGAGGTAAGGAAGTAGAAATTTCCCCTGATTAAATCTCCAAGCAGATGCTTTGGCACAGAAGGAGGCATGTCTCTATAGCTACAGAAGAAAACAGCAAATGCAGTCAGTGATGTTGAGGACACTTGGCCTTGGAAGCCTGTTTTTGGATTCTTTCTCCTTTAATCCCATGCACTAAAAATACACCTGTATTTGTGATGGATGTGTTGGGGGTTTCCCTGTTTTTTCTGGGGGATGTTTAAGGACATGAGGAGACTGCAGCTTGACCACTGACTCGCTGGCTCTTGACTTTGAGGTTCACCTGATGAACACAGACACAGGCATCCCTCTGTATGTTTTTATGGACCTCCTGATATGATGTAGAGCAGTTGAGATGATAACGGTATCTTTCTGTCACTGTGTGAAGTTAGGCATTCCAGGTCTCTCAGGATGAATGTTAAACCAGAAGGCATAAGACCTCAAATGCTGAGAAATGCAGTGTAATCTCTAAGTAAAATTTTCAGTTTTCTATTCTAAATAAATTGTTTCATGAAAAATTTCTCTAGTGCTTTTGGGTAGTGTTTGCCAATGTAGCACTACTCATAATAGTGTTTACATAAAATGTTTGCTGCTGAACTGCATTATTGTGTAACATGCTGATAATTTTGACATTTAGGACTCATGTGCCTTGTAGCCATTAATATCTTTGATGAAAATTTTTGGGGGCCAGGATAATTGCCTTTGCTAAATTTAAGACTACATTGTGTCTGAAGAGCATGCTGTAATGGTGATTATGTATTTTTATTTGCAGTGTTCATGACCTTATGAAACTCAAAGTGAGATGCCATGATCACCACTCAGCTGTATTCTGTTTAAACTCGCCATGTTCTGGCTGTGTGTGGGGTAGAGATTCCTTGGTAATTGCAGACAGGCAACACCTCATTGTTAGTTTACAGAGGCCACACACTAATGTGATGGTCCTGGGCCAGAGTCTGGATCAACACCAAGTCAGGATTTTACCACAGGGCAGTTGACTTGAGGCCCACTGATGTAGTGCTACTGGAAAACAAACAACATATTCAAAGTGTGCATTTGTACACGACTGAAAATTGGTTATTGTGAAAGCAGCCAAACAGCCCATTTTAGCTATCTCTCTGTAAGTAATGCACTTCAAAGATTCAATTTTTGTACTCTATCTCTAACAAGAAAAAGGAAAACATGGAATTACTTGTACAAGTCTCCATGGTTGGAGAAAAAGAAAAAGTGTCTGTACCAAATAATCTGTGCGTAGAATAATAGAGTGTGAAATTTAAACATTCCAGTGTTTGAGCTCTGTAAACTGAGTCTCTCCCAATGTTTATCTTCATTTTATTCTGGGCTTTTTCAACAGTTGATGCTCTAGAATCATTTTCAAGCCACATGTATGCAACCACAGAGACTGAAAGTGCGACCCATGGAGCCTCAGAGACTGCGAGTGTGAGACATGCTGAGAATTTGTTTGTCGTCAGTGTCCAAGGACCAAACATGCTCCGTTTTAGTTGGCAGCTCCTTGGAACACACTCCTGAGAGTGTGCCTAGAACAGGACTCACAGCCCTTGGGCAGCCATGGTTCTTCCTGCGTTCCTGCTTTTGTTTGCATTAGTGCCAGTGTGTTCCATCTGGGTGCCCTTGGGGCCACTTGGAGTGACCTGAGGGAGAACCTGTGTGCAAGGGGTCTGCTGATGAGCCTGTATGGGCAGGATGGGAGGACTGGGGGAGGGGGGGGTGCTAAGAGACCTTGGCTTCTTGGTTATTTACAGCTGGGAACTTGGTTTGTTTTGTTAGGTAGGCATGGAAGTGCTAGATAACAGATGTGTCTGTGACAGCTGTTGGCATGGTTTCAGATAGCAGGACAAAAATAACACATTCTGATAGGAAAGCTAACCAAGGTGGGTGGGCTTTTTTTCACATGACGTTTGGTGTCTTCACATCAAATTATCATAATAAATGTGAATGCAGCTTCCCGTTTTTGTTCAATTTACAGACAAATAGTTTTTTTAATTGAAAATGTTACATTTTGGCTTTTAATGGACCACTACATTATTGAGACGATGTGCTTATTTAGATAATCCAAATTATACTCTGGTTAAGTACATAAAAATAACATTTTCTCATCTTTTGCTGATTTCAATCAGCTGGTTTTCAAGACTCTTTGGTTTATTTTTGGCCTACCAGGAAATGCAGATGTTACAAAGATGTTCGACTACCAAGAATACTGAATTCATCACTATCAAAGTGACATCTTGTAGCATTAAAGGAGAAGAATATACTGTAAAACAGAGGACTGAAAGATTTTTTACAAGGCCCATTTGGCAGTTTTGTTGCTGCATTAATTAGACTTGCCTTCAGCTCCTGTCTGCCTGATAAGCTGTTGTTGACGGCTGCTCAGTTTAACACTGAGTAATTAAAAGCAGAGGCGCACAGACCTGGGTTGTCTACAGTCCCAAACTCTGAACGGTTGACAACATCCGCTGTTTGGTTCCTCAGGTGCCCCGTGCATTAGGATGGCACGAACACCAGTGTGTCGTACAGGAGCTGCTAAACGTTGGCATGGCATTTCCTCCTCTGGATTCACCAGGTGGCCCGGACGGGTGCCGTTTACCTGTCCGATGTCAGCTCTGCTATTTAGCAAGGTCTGTTTCACTGCCTGTGTTTTTTCAGCTGTTTCTGTGGCGCAGCAGCTGCCGTCGCTGCGGAGGAGGAGCCCACCTGTGGCGCGGCCATTACAGTACATTACCGCGGTAAACAACAGTGTGTATGAAGCCAAAGACAATGCAGTATGTCAGGGAAACACTCAGGTTTGCAGTAGGCGAATGAATAGCGAAGGTTCACCTGAGGTCACAGCTATCATTGATTACTTGTAGTTGAAGGTGTCAAGCCCATTGCATAGTTGTATGATGGCAAAGTGGAGAGGCTTTGGGGGTGTGCAGTGGTTTAATACCCAGAGGTTTCGCATGTTATTTCATTAAATATTTACCCGGCTGAAGCCTGTAGCACTTTGCCCCACCTGCCAGTCTCTTGTGTCAGAGATATCTCCACACATTGCCAGTGGAAGTGACTCAGGTACACAATGCTGTCCTGATGCCCTGACACTAAGGCTGAACCTCTCTCACTGTGGAATCTTTGCACATTTATTATATTTTCAGCTGGATGTAGTTCATATACGCCCACCCCTCCTCTCCACTCTTCTGTTTGTTCTGATTGTTTTTATGTGTCTGCATGGGAGTGTAATGTTTAGATAGCAACCCACACCCCGCAGACAATCAGCTGGTTCAGGGGACATGCATGCCCTTTTGTAGTCACAGGAAGTGAGTGTGGTTTGATGTTCCTGTGGGGCCACACAAAAACATCACAGTAACAATACCCCCAAAGGCCTCCTTCCTTCCCTTGTGCTGAAATCACAAAATCTGAGTCTCATTCTGATGCGGTCATGCCCAGTCATCTTTAAATCCACTGCTTGGAATGGTAGATTAAAATCTCTTCAGGGGTTGCCCTGTTTAACTAATAATGAATTATTTCAGGGAGGTTCTAAAAATGGATCCCTGGGTGACTAAATGGGAAAAGTATTCACTGTATGGGGGGTGGAGTTAGTGGAGAAGTGTTCACTCTGGGGGGGGTTCTGGGAAGCCTGGCATTTGCACCAGAAGGATACATTTTATACTGTTAAACACAAATGCAGCAGGGAGGAAGGTGTCTGACGTCTTGGGGAGAGATATAGATCCTTGTTGAGAAATGTGCAGACTTTATGGTTTTGTTAAAAATGAAGGCAGCTGTATTGAATTCACAGGGATTTCTGGTTTTCTCTTGCTGTGCCATGGTGCTGTTTCAATGGAGAGGAGTTGGGCCAGCTGCTCTGTCTGACAATGTGTGGCAAACACAAAGAAGGAGAGAAGAGGGGCAGATAACCAAGAACTACCAAACTAGGGGGTGTGTCAGATGGCTCGCAGTGCAGCGATAATCCTAGCGGGCGGGTCTATTTTTACCACTCAGTGTCCTGCTGAGCACTGGCTGCTGGGAGCAGCACTTGAGCTAGCAGCCTGTGGACAGAGGACAGTCCTTCCACCGGCCATCTCGCCCAGAATCCAAGGCTGCAAACTCTGAGGGAACACAGAAGAGCCACGGGTAGCTTTGGAGGAAGCCACGGAAGTCCACGTGTCTGAGTCATCGAACTGGCTAAAGAATGCTGGGCAGACATATTAAAGGTGTCCACCCAGAGTAAAGGAGGCTTACAACTTTGTAAGGGTCAGAGTTTCTCTGCAGGGAGCTATATGCAGCACAAGGTGGAGAAAATGTCTCATGAAGGTGAGAGTGGAGGTCAGCAGTCCGTGACCACCATCAGCACTGTGGCAGTGCAGGCGGGGAAGTCGCGGATCACCATCGCCGTACTCAAGGTACTCGCCTTTGTTTATGCTGTGCCCTTGTGTTTAAACTGCGCCGTGTCACACTGTGTCACGCAGAGCATACACAAGGTAAACACCGTCAGGAGCTCCCCCAGGCTGTAAACACAAGGACTGAATGCCTGTTGAGTGACTCTTGGAATGAGGTGGTATTTTACTGCCATAAATGCTGTGGGCTTAATACTAAAAAGAACAACATAATGTTGAATATTATCTAAAAAATTCAAAATACACAAGGCACATTTGATGTTGATTTAGAACTAGTTTTATTGAAATGGTTTTTTTTATATATTTTTCTCTAACTCCCATAGTGTCTGTGTCCTTTTCTGAATTTTCCGAAACGCACTGACAAGTGTAAGCATATTTAATGTAGAGATTGTGAGAGCAGCACAGGCAGTAGTTGGACAGAGGATGTCCACAGAACTCTGTTTATATACCATGCGTGTGTATTAGCCAGTGTCAGTAGTGCAGCAAACATGTCTGGTCTATTGATGATTAGTTTATGGCAATCTGGACCCTTTTGAGCTAGTAGCACAGGTGAAACAGAGGGTGTGAAGTCACTGAACGTATGGGTCCTACTCCTGTATTGTTTCTGGTGAGCTTTGTTGGACATTAGCCTACAAGAGAGGTCCAAAGACTGCATGGTCATTTCCTTATACGAAGTGTGCTGATTCTAACTCAGGACTCACGGGGTCAGAAGTAGCTCAGTCCTAGTGAGGACACTATATACACAACTTGAATATGACAAGGAAAGTAAACAGTGGTTCGTGTGCATCTGATTGCTGTAGCCGCCTTGCTTTGTGCAGCCACTGGTTGCCCTTTGACCTGTCCCATTCATGATCTTACAAGTTAATTTATGGGCATAAATCAGGGCTCAACCCAATGGCAGTTTCCCTTGTTGACAGATTGAATCCCTTGTGTTGGTGCCCCATGAAAAGGCACATAGTGTAGTTAGCTGACACTCAGGACAGCCATTGTGTTGTATTTCACAATGGGATCACTTACATATATTGTCTATTGTTTAATATACTCTGGACCTACTATAAATCGTGCCCTTAAAAATTGAAAGGAACAGTAATATATTGAATTAAAACGTCCATGACAAAATATATTTGGTACATTCTGTCAGATGCTTGATAGTGTTTATATAAATTCAGTTTGTATTTACGAGCACGTTTTGCACAAGTGTTTGTATTTTGCACAATACAATCACAGCCATCAAAGTCAGAGCCTCGGCTTACAGTGTTGAGTGGACACACTGTAGCGCCGTGGAAAGTAACGTGCCGCCTCTGTGTTGTTTGACAAGTGCGGAGCGCTGATCCAGTTGCAGCTGGTCGATTCCGACCCGGGCCTGCTGGAGATCGGCAACGACCAAGAGGAAACTCGGAGGCTATTGGACGAGCACGAACAACTCCTGAACAAGCTGAAAGTGAGGGGCCGTTGTCTTGGCAAACATCCTCACTGTGCCTCACAGCGCAGCCTGTCGTATGTCAGCATGTGGTGTGGGTGACTGATTTTTATCAGCCTGAGATAACCACACACAAGTTCTGTCATGTTTATCAGTACAGATGCAGTTCTGGATGTAATGTTTAAGGAATTTATGGCTGTTGTTATATGTGTGCTGTGTATCTGTATATGGACATAACAAGCTATGCAGTGTATCACAACATACACTTGTCTTATTAATGTCAAAGTTTGCACTGTGACTGATCACCACGATGGGTCCATGCTGTCGGCTTGTATCAGTGTTCATTGTTTGTATTCTGTTTCTACTGAACTGAATTGCCACCCACCAAGTTCTTGACTCAATGCATAGAGACAGGGACTCTGCCTGTGTACGTCTTATATTACTTTTAAATTGTGCTGTTGCAGTAAGAACACTGCACAAGTGCACATATCGGTCTTTTCACAGTGGAGTGTGGTTAATGGAGACGTTGTCCTGTTCATCTGTCTGCTCTGTCATGAGCTCATACACAGAAGCTCTGCAATTACTTCCACTGGCGAAGAATCTGCTCACCACAGCCAAATTGAATTGATTTACATTCCTTACGACAAAGGATTTCTAGTGATTAGTGTCCTGAAGTTACCGAGGCCAAACATTGAAGGATTTATGATGTTCGGTGTTTGGATTAGTAACTTAATCACAAAGTAACATTATGTCTTCTGACTATTTTAGTGAAAAACCGAGGTTTATTCTAAGGTTTCTTAACTTTGAAATTTGCACCATTTTATAACTAACTTTGTAAATGTTAATTATTTTAATGGAATGATGTAATTGGAATGCAAGTCCAATGACAACTGAGGCTTAAATCACCTTGAGGTAGCTGGTTCGTTCCCTAGGGAGGGTTTACAATCAAGGCACTGAGCATCGAACCGGTTTTCTGTATAAAGATCCAGTTATGTATATGTTTTATAACACATGTTGCTTTTAGTAGAGAAAACAGCAAGTAAATGATGATGCTTACAACACATACCAAACACTGGTGTGATATGCATTTGGTCACCATAGGTGTCGTAGACAGTGGAGATATGCATGTAACTTCACAGGTCTTTGCTGTCATCTCTCATGTCAGAAATGCGAGGGCTGCGTGTGGGACTTGCTGAGGGAGGTGGACAAGACTGAAGATGAGGGCGATGTGCACAATGCCATGGCGGATTCCCTGAGCTGCACCTGGAGGGGCCTGGCCGCACACCTGGAGAAGCGCAGGGAACTGCTGCACCTCGCCTTCCACTTCTTTGACCAGGCCTTGGAGGTGGGTCTGAGGCTCCAATGAACCCATCTGAGGCTTGCCCGTGGCCTCATTTCTGTGCCGTGTTCGCGATCACCTGTCTCGTTTTGGTCCGATTGTTTCTATTTCATGGTGGAAAATGATTTCTTGCTGTTCACTCATGGAATGTGCTTTAGAGCGCTTTATAAGTGGTTTTACACCTGGCATCTGCATTGGTTTGCTTGCTAGAGTTAGTCTTTGGTGATGGTAACAGACTTATTGGATAGGTACAGCTGACCAAAGTATACCATCTGTTACCAACTGGTAATTCAGGTGGAATTTCAACGCGTGAGTTTTTTGTGTAAACCTTCGTTGGAATATTAAGATTCACGATGGTAATTACTTTGATTTATGCATGAGATTTATTTGTAATGGTCAGTGTATATTTTATGAAGTTCTATTTTTCTTCTTCTCCATTTGTGAACATTCGTACGTTTCTATAGTAGGAGCAACAGGGGAGTTTTCCAGTAATTAAATTTTATTGGGTCGTTATGGTTATATGTAAAATATGTGCTTACTGGAAAGGACAGGGAGTGAGGCCTGCTGTTGTTTTTAATGGAGGACAACAGATGTTTCTGTAATGAATAATAAAATTGAGTAAGAACACCAGCACACCGAAAATGGAAAAAAAATTTACAAGTGCAAAATGAACAAAACCTATCCCTTTTCACGCCACTTGTCTGGCCAGTACTTCCTTGTTGATACACTCCAAAAAAATATGATTTAGAAGCTGAAAAAAAAGTCAACACCTCAAGTAATTATTTTCAGCATCGAACAGATTTGTTAACAACATACGAAAAGAGGTCGGGATCTGTGTGACTCGCGCTTTGGCGGTCCTGCCAGGCCCGTGTTGCTCCGAGCCCCACCTGAGTGTGGCAGACTACACGGAGGTGTAAAGAAACAGGAGCAGCTGTCTGAGGGACACAGGAAACAGGTGTTTCCATGGCGTCGGCCAGCCTGCAGGCATCATAGTGCCTTCAGACGCTGCGCCGAGACATGCTGATTACAGCTATCGCATTGCACCTGCCTTTGATGTGAGCTTCCTCTTGTCTCCCTGTGTAGTTCTCCATAAAGATAGACGAAGCGGAGGAGTTGCTGGTGAAGGCGGATAACAACAGGGGCCGCTCGGAGGACCTGCTTCGAAGACACAGCTGTATTAAACGAGGCAGGTCTCCTTCTCTATCGGTAGGGGGCTCAGTTGTGGAGAAACCTGGTCTCTGGCCACATGGGGTTTGCCCACGTTTTACGGGAAAGGGAATAGTTGTACTGTGTAGCCAGGGGCACCGTATAGGGGTGGAAACTCAGGATGATGCCAATGGCCTCTGACTGACAGGGGCCCACGACACAATTAAACATAACATAATATGTTAATTCTTTATGGGGGCCGAAATCTGTACTGGTACCCCTGGGTGCACTTGAGAACATAAATTTGGAAGATGAGAACTTGTGTATGCAGGTTTTAATAGCATTTCTGTCACAGACTGAAAGTCCAGCTTTATACTAGAGTAAATTCCAGTACTTTGTCTCTGCTGTCCAGGGGCATGTCCCCAGTGCTATCATCTGATTACATGTTTGATCACTTGTTCTTTACTTTATGGCTTTATTTTTCAATAATTGTTACAACTTCACAGTTCTCATTATGACTTCAAGAAATTATTTCTTTAAATGTTAGATCTCTGTTGGAATGAATGTATTAGTCACGATACATGTGAATTGAATACTAATTCTAAAGCTGCTACTGACTTGTCAACCCTGTGTGGAGCTCCATCCAGGTCTCCTAGAGAAGTCAATGCGGGTTTTGAACAACAGCCAGGAGCTGCTGGATTTTCTGAAGGATCTGGGGTCTCTGGCAGACCTTGCAGGACCGGATGGTGTTCGGAGGGCACGCAGCAGCTGCATGAAAGTGGAACACTTGGTGGAGATCCTGCAGGACAGGCGTAGACAAGTAGATCAGCAAATGAGTCAACAGCAGCGCCACCTGGAGGTCATCCTGCGTGTCTGCCAATGGGAGAGGCAGGAACAGGAAGTGAGTCATGTGGTTTGTCAGGACAGCTAACTCTTGTTTGCCCTTGTCAGCTTCTCAGGCAGTGATGCTTTGCCTATAAATTTAGCCAGGCCAGCAAAATATTTAACTCCACCATAGGCATAATAGGGTGGAACATCATTAGAAAACTTCATATTTAATTTCAGAATTAGCCTATTGATCATTGTTTTGAACTTTTTAGTCCTGAATTTTTGTTACATTAGTCCTCATTGGCTTTAATTATGCTAAATATTTAACAGCTGAAACAACACGATTAATAAATGAGTTTTAGTGTAATATTTTTATAGATGGTTACATGGTGGCGTTGTGGTTAGCACTGTCGCCTTGCACCTCCAGGTCTGGGGCTCGGTTCCTACCTTGGGTCTGTGTGCGTGGAGTTTGCATGTTCTCCCTGTGTTTGGTGGGTTTTCTCTGGGTTCTCCAATTTCGTCCCAAAGACATGCGGGTTAGGTTGATAGTTGGTTCCAGATTGCCCTTTGTGTGTATGTGCGCTTGTGTTTGGGTGTGTCCGATGACAGATCAAGCAACATATCGGTTAGTAGTCCTTCAGTCGCATCGATGGCAGTGTCTCTGCCGTCCAGCGGACCCTGTATTAGCATGGGACTAATGCTGGGAAGTAGTATTGTAATATTTTATAAATGTTGCATGCTGGAGCTTTGTGTGGGTTACTTTTACACTTTTCAAAAGCACTGAAACTTTATTTATAAATATCAATCACGTTTCAATAAGTTTATTGAACAGTTATCCCAATAAACGGCATCGTTAGACTTCAAAACCAAAACAAAGTGTAAGAGGCATATATAAAACTTGGTCATGATCTTCTTAAACACATATCTGTTTTTCTTGTAAACATCTATTTTAATTTTTGTTAAATCTCATGAAATGTCTATGATATTGCTTTCTACAACATTTAATAAGGAGATGCCTGAGAGTGAGTGTTTATGTTATGTGACACTTCAACATTCTGTAATATGTTAACATTTTCCTGGGTCTTAAACACACTGAGGGGCACCACAAACAAGTTGTTAATATTGAAATTGAAGATGCCAGTTTCTCTTTTTAAAAATGCCACATTAATACCCTCCTTGTGTTGCCTGTCTGTGTATCTGCTTTCATTAGAATGTGTTCCGGACAAATTGCGGGTAGGAATCATGTGTCTGTTACTCAATCTGCTGCTGCAAGTCGCAGACGTCTCGTGTTGCAGGGCTCAGGGAGCCCAAAGCGGACACTTATGCCCGACCTTGATGTCGTGAACCTCAACATTTCTTAGCCAAACATTAACATTTTGCATGAACATTATCTAGATTATAGTGCTTTGCGTTGTGTGTGTAATTTGGACAGTGGTGGGCCATGTGAGCACTGGAATGATAATCTGTTTTTAATTCTCTGGGTTCTATATGTAGGTAACGAAGTGGTTTAGAGAAGATGCCAGGGTGTTTCTGGGAAAAGGGCTGCTGGGTGGCACTCTGAGTGAAAATGGCGAACTGATCCAGGAGTACAGAGATTTTCAAAGGAAAGCCAAGGTAAGATGCAAATATGTGTGTGTGTGTGTGTGTGTGTGTGTGTGTGTGTGTGTGTGTGTGTGTGTGTGTGTGTGTGTGTGTGTGTGTGTACATGCCTGCCTGCCTGCCTGCCTGTGTTTGCAGGATATGCATACATAATACTTTTTAAAAGTAGTTCTGAATAATATGTAATAAACAGAAATATTTCTACAAAAATGATGAACACTTTCTGAAGCAGAGACGGATGGATTGTGGTATTTTCTTTACTTCCTCTGTGATCTGTCATATGAAAGCTGCAACAGTGGTTTACTGAACACTTTCAACTTTATAAATCTCTGTATCACTAAGTAATTATACTTGTAATGTTTTCGATAACAGCTGGCTTCTAATAATTCTCTAATAATTCTCTACTTTTGCTAAGATCTAGGCATGTTTATTATATAAAGTTTTAAGCTGGTGTTGTTAGTAGGTGTTTGGAAGGCCAAATCCACCAGCCATCGTGTAAGCCGTTTTAGCTACACAAGATTTGACACACTAGGCTGGGGTCTTCGTACTATACACTATGTGATATCACAGGTCAATGACCCCTTAGGGATGGGTTGCTATGACACCAGCGTTTTCTTTCCTCACTTTCTCCCGATCTGTTCGCATGGATGCTGAATGATCACAAGTCCAGCTCGAGCCTCAGAACATCTTGTCCTGACTGAAAAGCCCTTTATTAAAGGGAGCGCAGTGTTAATATGAATGCAGAGAGATGAATGCCCTTTGTGTGTGATGACAGTCGTTTGTCATGTTTGTTGCTTACCTAATGATGAAGTGACGAAGCGCCTGGTGAGGCTTACTGAGAGATGTGCTGTATGTAGTATGGCAGGAGATGTGCTGTATGTAGTATGGTAGGAGATGTGCTGTATGTAGTATGGCAGGAGATGTGCTGTATGTAGTATGGCAGGAGATGTGCTGTATGTAGTATGGCAGGAGATGTGCTGTATGTAGTATGGCAGGAGATGTGCTCAAAATACGTTTAATCGTTACGTTGTCGTTATTTTAAAACTATAATACATTTGGAGCCTTAAATGTCCATAACGCTGCTGTTTGGTTCTTGACTGAGGTAGTTAACCAACAGAGCCTGTTTTCAGTATAGTATTGTTTTTTTAGCATTATTCTGACGTAATAAACACCCAGGTAATGGACAGTTGTGCTGCATAATGTTGTAAATAAACTGAAACAGCTAAGCACCAAATGTGATGTCACTTAATCCCATGTGGCAAGCAGTCAAAATCAGTGAGACGATTTTGCTGTAAATACGCCTGAACGTATCTGGGCCTCTCTGCCTATTACTGTGACAGTGTGACGGCGTTGTGGTGAATGTGACCCCAAAAAGGGTTTGTGCCATTTGCTGTCAGGACTGGTGCTCGCTGGCAGAGCGGCTGATGACCGAGGCGTCCGAGATTCTGTCAGGGCAGAATGAAGCGGAGAGCGACTCTGTGGCTGCGAAGAGCCGAGAGATGAAGGACCTTCTTGACGAGCACAGACGTTTGATGGAGAGCCGCCTGGCAGACCTGCAGGAGGGCCACGGCTTTTTCAGTAGTGCCAGCAAGGTAGGCACTGCCATGCTACTGCAAGGCTGGTGAACAGCCTCAAGTGCCCAGCTCAGGCTGGCACTGGAAAGCACAGCTGTGCTCGCAGACCAGCAGGATTAAGTGCACTTAATACACGTCTTAATGTGACCGGAGCACAGCATGACCAACTTTAAAAAGACAAGTAAGAAAGTGCAAAGTAAATGCAGTGCAAAGTTTAAACAGTTTTTAAGATTGGCTCTCCCCTATGTATTATTTGCTTTGATTTAAAACAACATGAATTTCATTACTTCTGATAAAATGCAGTTAATCTGAGGCATTGACTGGGGCCAGAAATGAAGGATTTGATCATATCATGTACAGTTTCCATGTCTTTGAGTGTCCTACATGCAACCGTAGTATAAGAATTTTGTTGTGCCCCCCGAGTGCATGAAAAGAACAGTTGAAAACTTGATCTGACTCTATAAGTGATAAGAACTAAATTTTTACAACTGTTAAAGGTTGGCAAGAAAAACGATCACTGTTCCAACACAACTTAAACTTGCCTGCTGTACCATCTCTGACATCACATTTAAAATGATCAGGATTTCTGACATGTTTTTTCTATATTTTAACAAGATGTTAGCTCCTGATTAACACCAACAAATATAGAGTAAGGTGAATAAAAGTACCATTGATTACTCCAGTAAGAAAATTATGAGCTGATGTTCAGAAAAGAATCGGCAGTTAAATATCATACATAACAATGAAAGCGTTAGACGTCTACAAGTCTGAATTTTTTTTTTTTTTTGTACCGTTTTCATTTTGTTTGGAAACACTGCCCTCTAGTGTAATTTTGGTTTACAGGCAGAAAAGAATTACGTTTCCAAACGCAGCATGTTTCAAATAAACTGTTCTGTTTGATGTGGTTCTTTAAGTAGTAGATTATTTTGAATTATTTCAGTGCTTTAACAGAATGAAAGAACCTACATTTTTATCCATTTATTCATTATGAAGCTATGAAAACAGTTGCCCTGTTTGCACAGCCCTTAGGTTATAAATTTCACTATCCTTAACCACATTACCACCTGTGACATCCAGGAGTGCTGCTTCACAAAAGAATGCTAAAAACAGCTATGTTTAGTACACTGTGGCATACTGTGTGTCCTGCAGGCGTTTGAGGTCCTGGTAGACATAGAGAGGCAGGCGCAGGCACTGCGATCGCAGCCCGTGGGCTTGCCTCAGCTGGCCCAGCAGCACAAGCAGCTCCAGGGCACTGCTGCGGAGGCCACTGATGAGCCGCTAAAGCGTGGACGGGCCCTGCTTCAGAGGCTCTGCCCCCACAGGTGAGACGGCAAGGTGGAGGAGTGGCTGTTGTTCTTGCCACCAAAACATACCAGCGTGAAACTGCATGCAGAAGCCAAAACAGACTCGTCTTTTATGTGCGGTGGACAATGGATTTCGTCGGTAGTTAGGCATAGTTTCTTATATTCACAACAACATACATAATCTCACAATTTCATGTTAAATCTTTGTCCAGCGGCTTTATGCTCAGTGACTGTACAGTGTCAAGTGTTGTCTGCCTGCAGGGACCAGGTGGCTGGAGTGCAGAGAATGCTGGGACACCTCCAGGAAAGGGTGGAGTCACTGATTAAGGAGTGCCACACCCATGAAGAGTTGGCTGGGAAGAAGAGTCACCTGGTCTCCTCCATTGAAGAGATAGCAGACAAGGTGGGATGCTGACACCTATGCAGTGCTTAGGCAGGGAAAGGTCACGCTTTCAAACAGCAACCGAATGGAGCTGCATGGTCAGTTCATGTACTTATTGTCAGAGACAGAAAATATCTTCACATGCTGCCTCTAGGGGCATTTATATTTCTCTGGAAGCGATTAACAAATTCTAAGTGGTGGATGAGATTGCAAATAAAACAAATTAAAATGCGTCTTTGGTATTTTGAGGTATCTCGCCCAAATCGCTCACTTGAGAAGGACAGTTGTTTTGTGTAAATAGAGTACTGCATTATTTAGATGTGTTTAGCCATGTACTGCAGATATGCATTCAAAAACCCCTTAGACATTGCCACCTCATGTTTTTTAAAAGGCTGCTTTAGAGCTATGAAATTGAAATGCTGATGTTATTCTGAGCTACATTTTGAATTACGTCTCCAAGAGGCTACAGGTTCAGAAGGAGTCGGGTCCTAATTGGTATGTGTGATAAGGGTGTCCTGTACCCGTGCAGGTGTCAGTGTGGGTACAGAGTACAAGCAGCACCCTCAGCAGAAGTGTAGAACTTGGCCCAGCGCTCTCCCAGTCAGAGGATGTGCTGAATACACACCTGGAGCTGGTCTCGCAGGTACAGGTAAGAACGTGGATCTGCTGGAGGACCCAGAGCGACATGTAGGATAAAAAAACTCGATATATTTTGCTGAAGGAATTGAAAAAACAGGAAGTTACACACCTCTAGAATAGATAAAGGTGAGAATTATTCCCTGTCCTGACTTCTGTGCTGTTGTGCACAACGTAAAAGTCTGTCGTGCTTTTGTCTGAAGGTATTAAAGATACCAGGTGGAGCAGCAGTTTAACACCTCAGTATGCATGACTTGTTACTGTTGACATTTACGTGGGAGATTTACTTCTCTAAAATTAAGTTGGTTAAGGTTGGTAGTTCCCAATGTTGGGAGCACATTCAGGACACTACAACTAAACAATTAATGTAAAAAATTTATGTAATTAAGATAAAGTGAGTCCAAATGGTCATAAATTGTCTGTGTGGCAAGTAGCGAACAAGATGTATAATGACATAAAAGTTGTTATATGACAGCAGTGTCTCTTTTGCAATAAAATGCCAATCCTCGTTTTTAATGTTTCCTAGAGGCAGCGTATGTAGGACACACGTGTATCAGGGAATGTTGAGGACCTGTTTCATTGATACTGGTGTTCAGGACATGGCAGGAGAGCTGAGTCACGTGACAGAGCTTGTGACGGAGCTGAGGTCACTGCAGTCACCTGAGGCTGATGAGCTGTCCGTAAGGAGCAGCCTGCTGGGGGAGGAGCTCAGGAGCCTGGAGAGGAGCGTTGTAGCTCGCCTGGAGATTCTCAGACCCTACGTGTGCTTCCTGCGCTCGGCCGAGGAGGTGGGGCCTCCGGACATCGGGACCTGTCAGAGCGCAGGCGGCACACCATATGCAGTGTTGTATAAATGTAGGAAGTGTGTGTGTGTGTGTGCGTATGTGTGTGTGTGCGTGCGTGCGTGCTCGTGCGTGTGAAGTATTCAACAAATCACGGCAGCACACAATGGCTAAATGAGGGAATAGGGATGCATTTGGGCAGCAGGTGGAGATGGTGAGAAGACACTGAAACTTTACTTTTGGATGGATACAAGGTCAGTTCAGCTGTTAGCCCAGGGGAAAGAAGTAATCACCTTTACAAATCAATAAAAAGTACATATGAAAGCATAGGTTAGGATGCTTGTATCCTCTGCTAGGTAAGGGCACAATGAAATGTAACAGTGCATGTCCAGGAAATTGAGTTGATTAGTGCTGTGATCTGATGGACATCCAGGTGACTGAGTCCATTAGTGGTGTGTTGCAATGGACATCCAGATGACTGAGTTGATTACACTGTCCATCCAGGTGAACAAGCAGCTCCAGTGCCTGCAGGAAACCTACAGAACCAGACCTGAGGAGCAGACTGACGAGCAGGCTGGCACTGGGGCCAAAGAGGCTGCTGACACCAGGTGGCAGTCCATGCTGGAGAAGTTTGTCATCATGCAAGACCAGGGAAACGGTTTCATCAGCTTTGGCAGCATGGTGAGAACCAGTGCCATCTGCGGGCTCTCTCATAATGATGGGGTGTGGTTTAGTCGCATAGAAGCGGGTCCATGGACCTTTATAAGAGGAACACCTGCGCTCTTCTCTGGACCTGCAGTCACAGCTATTCAGGCCATACATACCATCTGATAATACCAGACTGCAATAGCCATGGAACCTGACTGTTCTTAGTGTGTAAAGAGATCTGTGTGTTAAACAGTTTAGTTCTGATTAAATACATCTCTCTGCTGTCTCTGCTAAGGCTTCAGACACATATTGCAGTTAAGAATACAGAATGTGAAATCTGAGACTCATTTCGCAGCTGCCATTTTAGAAGGTTTGAACAGTATGCTGAAAGCACATAGCTGTTTGTAGACCCAGGTTATAAAAAGGTATTCTGCTGAATGGCTCTGGTCTCACAAGACTATTAAGGCACTACCAATGTTGTTATATACAGGGGCCCATTGAGGGGTGGAAACCTAGGATGAATCCAAGGCCCCGTGAGTGACAGGGGCCTTCGAAAATTATAGCATAACATCTTAATGTAACGTCTAACATTATAGCTTTTATGGGGCCCAAAATCTGTAGCAGCACCACTGGTTACATGACAGTTCCGAGTTTGTTAACTATATTATGGGTAGCCACGACAACTGGCTGCTCTTGTACTGTTATAGGGAGTTTTGTCTTAGATTTTTCTTGGTTGTTAGGTGTTCACAAAGCTGCAATTTGCCTCTTTGCCATAACGTTGAAGGAACTCCTTCAAATTGCTTGGTAATATCCATCCCAGCTTCAAAGCCGACCCTCTGAAGTTCCTGCTTCCAGGTCAGTGCCAGCCTGAGTCTGGACGTGAGAGCTGCCATGCACAAGGTGGAGAAGACCATGGAAGAGCTGAGCAAGAAGAAGGTCGCTGTGATGGACCTGTGGACCTCTTGGCAGCTCCAGATCAGCCAGATGATGTCGGTGAAGAAGCAGTGGAAGAAATTCAAGGAGCACCTTAAGAAAGTGAGTAAGAAGCAGTTCCCAGTGACTGTCTAAAAATGGGACCTGTGGAACAGGAAGAGACTGACAGTAAAACACTTCTGTAATATGTCGCCAAGATCGCCCATGACCTCAAGATAGTGGAGGATGTTCTTGCTCCAGTTTCCAAGATGGACTTAGGAAATGACCTCAAAGCAGTGGCTCAACTGCAGGAGAAATTTAACCAAGCAAAACCTCAGCTTCTGGTGAGACAGACCAGGCTTTTGCTTGAGTTTTTACTTTTTCTTTCATTATTTGGTATAGTAAAGTCTCCAAATTGCCAATAGTGTGTGTGTGTGTGTGTGTTTGTGTGTGTGTGTGTGTGTGTGTATGCGCGCCCTGTGGTGGGTTGGCGCCCTGCCCTGGGTGTCCCCTGCCCTTTGCCCTGTGCCTCCTGGGATGGGCTCCAGGTTTCCCACAACCCTGAATTGGATACGCGGTATAGAGAATGGATGAGTGGTATAGTAGAGAAAAATGTACATTATTTACCAGTAAGTTTTGATTCTGATTTGTCCAAATTCAGTGATGCAAATACCAAAAGCCAGTTTGGTATTTGCTTTTATTCAGACCTCAGTCCTTCTCTGCTTTGTACTGTAGCAGCTGAATGCGGAGGTGGAATATATGGTGACGGTCTCAGAGCTGTTGGTGCGGAGAGGGATTCCAGTAAAAGAGAAGAACGAAAAAGTCACTGAGCTTCTCCACCTGCACCAGAGAGTAAAGGACAAGATCAGAGAGTATGGGATGGTTATTAACATGGCCGTCCGATTTCTGCTGTTGTGTCACGAGGTACGTTTGTATGCACCCGCTGTGTAACTTTTAGCTGCTTAGTTTTCAGCACATCAAGAAAAATATGCTCAAGAAGTAGATCTTTAAACACTTTAAAAAGAAGATTGTAATTAAACATATACTGAGGTTATTAAAGGCAACTTGCTGCTTCTTGTTTTTTTAAATAATGAAGAATTTTGTATATGTTCATTTAAAAAACCTTGCACTTTTAACAAGGTTTTTGTTTCTGAAGCTGAATGTTAATTTTAGGATGTTTTCTAGCAATAATGCGTTTACAGTTCCTTCCATACCTTTTCTGCGCTTGGATTATAAGTGTATGAATGCAGCTGTGCTGGGATTTAAGTGTTCAGGTTTAGCTCCTGTGTTAGCTCACTTCCCAGATCTTAGCTAATGAGCTGCTCTGCTCTGTTCTGTCCCAGTTGGAGAACACCTCGAGCGCTGCTCTGGCCGCCAGCATAGAGGAGAGGAGAGGTCACGTGCATCACCTCTACATGCTGGCAATCTCGCTGGGGTCAGAGGTCATCAGCGTTGTGCAGCAGTCGGTGAGGGACATGCTCAGAGCTTCCCACAATGCACTGGGGGAACAATGCACTCCAAATCCTTCCAGTGCTGTTGTTTTTCAGTAAGCTAGTCTTCATTCAGCAAAGATGGCTGAAATAAATAAGTCTGTCACAATGGGTCAGTTGGTATAGTGCATAAAATATATCAGAGGTCTTCATAAACTGCCGCTAAATGCATGAGGTGTTTCTTTTAAACACATCAAGTATGTTCGCAGCAAGCTGCTCTGACACAATGGATTGTATGGTTTCTTCCCAGCATGCCCTGAGCTTTCGGGTCCAGCAGCTGCAGGAGAAGCTGGAGAGGTTGGAGAAAGCGGGTGTGAGGTGGAGCGCTGAGACGGAGCACCGTGAGGAAAGCCTGCTGAGTACTCCACACTACTGTGTGTTAAAGGAGGAAGTCAGTGAGGTACTGGATGCTCCCACCCTCGTTCCTCATCCTTTCATCTTCAGCACACTTCCTTATTTCAGGACACGCACCCCTTGCACATGCGCTGAGGTACTCAGCGAATGTCGTGCCAATTTGTTGTCTCCTTTGGATATTACTTGTGGCTGGAACCCGCCTCATTAAAAGGTGGATAAATATAGCTCACTGTGAAGATCTGTCAGGCTGGTGGGCCTTTGACCTCGGTCACATGTGCATTCTGACGAGAGAAGGAAATTCCAAACATATCGGTTACACACAGAACTCCAGGGAAAGGTCTCTGTCTTTCTCGCGGTTTCTCTAATAAATCCACGCAGAAATGCACGCACATGTTTCAAAGACTGAACAGGAAGTGAGCATAAATGGTGAAAAAGCACTTTGTGGTGTTGTTTTAGTGCGTAATGCCTTTAATTACACTGGTCTTCTTGAACTTGGAGTGGCTGTTTATGGCCTTTTGATGCTTCTGACATTTTCTTGACCTCTACCTCCCTCTAGAGTTTTGTGTCCTCATTACCTTGGATTGTAAAGCCTAGTCTGCACCTCCTTCCATTTGGAAAAATTATTCTTCAGCTTGAAACTTGAAATGTGAACAGTATGGTGTGTGTGTGTGTGTGTGTGTGTGTGTGTATTTGTTACAGACTGATGCACTATCCAAGGTGTTCCCGATTTAATTTTCTCCTAGTTCACTATGGCCACTAACTTAATTGTTATGGACGCTTGTTTGGGCAGCTAGTATGCCCCTAAAAAATCAGATAACTGCATTCTTGGTTTGTTTTTAGGTTTATTGTAATATTTATTTTTGACACCAGGGGTCACCGTTGGCCTCATTGACTTGGCGATCACCCATTGTAGGTGAAGAGCACATGCCCTGTGTGCTCCAGAGTCATGGCAGCCAATGACAGGCATTTTGCAGAGAAACTGCCACGCTTCTGCATGTAACATAAGCTGCCCATTGGAGTTTCTCACACTCCGAGTAGCAACCAACAAGACAGTTCCATATCCACATGGACACAAACTGATGCGCTTCATCATTATGGTATCATTGGAATAGACGTGAAGTCATGATGCACGGAAACATCTGGTCTCAATGGACCTTCTCCAAGCTGTTCACTCAGGCTGTTATTTGAGGAATTTGGCAAGACTTTCTAGCGATTATCACTTGTCAGCTGAGCCGACAGCAATGTCAACCACCATCGTCGTGTTACAGTATGATGTGGCAACAAATGCAATTGTTCCGTGACCATTAAGGGTAAGGCAGGCTACGTGTACGCCTTTGTTCTTCTCTGAGAGCTGAATTTCAGATTACAACAGAGGCGCAGATGTTGGGGAGAACACATCACTGCCAGTTATCCATCCATCCATTATCTTAACCGCTTATTCCTGGTGAGGGTCGCGGGGAAACCTGGAGCCCATAGGGCGCAGGGC
>JABJVR010032665.1:2785-14363 GCA_025773905.1 Chitala chitala
TTTCATTCAAAAACTCTTCCAAAACAAACCCAAAAAAATAAAAAAAAAAAAAAAAAAAAAACATTTCAAAAATGGAAATTGTAAAAAAAAAAAAAAAAAAAAAAAAAAAAAAAAAAAAAAAAAATTACAAATGGGGTGCATTTCATGTTGCATATGAAAATGTCTTTTCAAAAGGAAACTGTTCTCTTCATCATGATTTTGCCAGGGGAAGTGGACGAGCTCTCAGCGCAGCTCGATGTCTACGCCCATCACATGAAGACATGAAGCCGATTTGCCAATCCACTGTTCTAAAAAACACTCAACACTTCTATTAAAGTGCACACCAAAGCTTTCTATATTTTCATTCACCTTTTGAAAAAGATGTTGTGGACCCTGTTGCGAGCAATGTGATATACAAAATCTTCCTTACACACACACACACACACACACACACACACACACACACACACACACACACACACACACTAATTTACACAAAAATGTACAACCGCAAATTGCCAACCCTGGTCAGCGTGTGACTAAAACAGCAGCAAGGCATTATTTCTACAGCCCTGCTGCACAGGTCGAGGAACCTGAAGCCATTTCATCATGATAAAACGTAACAGCGCCTCAACAGCGCCTCGGAGGAGAACCTGCAGCAGTCCCTGTAAATGTCAGGTGTACTCAGCACTAACCAGCACAAGCAGAAAGAACATCCTTGCAGAGCCTGAGCCAATGAGACAGCTTTGTCATCGCCATGGAGCTCAGCAGGTGCACCAACGTCTCTCTCAGGTCTTGACACAGCTGTGGATCTGACTCCTGGTCCAACAGAATGAACAGAGCTCCCTCCAGTCCGGTTTCCTTAATAGAGGTATCTGACAGCAACAGTAATATCAGTACAAAGTCACACAGCAAATGCAGCTTTAACTGCTGAGGCGTTTTCTGACCCTACTTTGGGTCAGTTAAAAAAGGGACACAATTGTTGTAGATAGCCATAGATAAGCTTTATGCATCTATAATAAAAAAGTATTGAGCACCAGTGATTGGTTCCTCACCTAGCAGACGGTTTCCGCTGTGTGGGAGGTCCTCAACCAGCGCTGCCGCATATGCCGACACCTCCGCGGCCTCCCGCTGAGCCAGCTGCCTCAGACAGGCCACAGCTGCCCTCCGTAACGACAGGTACGAGCTGCAGACATGCACCTACAGGTACAGCCACATCCTCCAATTCAAGCTCACACTGCATTCAAGCAACTCCTTCAAACATTCAAACTGGAAATTACTACACACAAGATGTACAAGAACACATAGCAAAATTAACTGATTTGTTTACTTCAGAACAATGCATTTAAATTTGCGAAACTACAGGACAAGCCATTGCATGCAACTCCCTGACAGATTAACTCCATGTCAGCGTTCCAGAATATTCCATCTGTTTTGAGTACAGCATAGCAGAAATAAGAAATGTAGAACGGCAAACATTTTCATGGAAAGCTGAGTATTCCAGCATGAACATACACATATGCAGCACATAATGTTAAGCAAAACAGCAAACAATTCAAAAATGGAAAAAAGCTTGGCCAAAATGTGCGCATAAATTATAATTAGGAAAATTGACAGCCATTAGACTCTGGGAGCTACAACCGTCAAAAGACCAGCCAACGGTCATCACCCCGATATGGGGATTCAACAGAGGCAGGCAGGGGCAAAGTACTGGTGCAGGGGATGTTTTCTGGTGAACTAGGTCCACCCTTTCACGATGACTGTCTACTCTAATGGCACGGGTTGGTTCGAGCAGGATAACGACTCTTGCCATGTTGTTAAGAATGGGTTCAAATGGTTTGAAGAACATGGCAGTAACTTCAGCGTATTGTCCTGGCTACAGTGTTCACCAGACATCAATCCTATTGACCATCTGTAGGAGTTCCTTGACCAACAGGTTCACCATATGTAACCAAGGACAATTAATGCCCTATAAAGGTGCTCTGGTGGCAACATGGTACTGTACCCCCACAGAAACCTTCAGACTCCTTAAAGATTCAATGCCTCACCATATAGCTACAGTATTGGCAGCACAAGGAGGTCAAACCACCTACTAAGGGAGTGGTCATGTTTTCACTGATGATGTACGAGTGGTACTGTTAATGTCCTTCCAATGAATAGTGTACATTACCTAGAAATTCACACAGATATTACACCAATTTCAACATTTACATATTCAATCCATTTACATTAGAACCCACAATTTGACTAGAAAGGTTCTGTTTTTTGCAGATACAAGATGTCTTAAGAGAACAGACATTTCAGAAATGGTAGTAACATGTAGACATGGTGTAGAGCATGATACTAAAATGGCAAAGTAACATATCTTTGCAATACCCTGTAGATAAATGCTGTAAGGAGAACGGTCACATGCATAGATTAAATACCTGCATACGGTTAGTACCAAACCAAACCAGGAAGACATGTCAGAAAGGCAGTTGCAATAGCACTGAAAAGGATTGAAGCCAGGAACATGTGCAAAAATAAAAAAAAACATGCAAATCTGGAGAGGGAAAAAAAAAAAAAAAAAAAAGCTGGGGAAGGACCTACCAAAACAGAACAATCCAACAAGATCCCCTGTGTGAGAGAGCAAAACAAACAGAGACCCATCACCAGGGAGTGTGTGTGTACACCATCACAGAAACGACACAAGACAGGGAGTCACAGCAAGAAAAGGCCAACCAGCCACTTCCACAGAGGACAGGAACCCACTCATTTCACATGATCACAAAGTGAAATTAAGGAAATCTACACCGACTCAACTACCATGCAGTTCAGAGTCATTAAGCTGCAAAGTTTAATTACAATTTCTAAACTTCTGATTAAGTCGGTTATCATTATTTGTACATTTTAAATAGTTTGAGTTTACTCTGGTAATGTTTGGGTGTATTTGCATGCTACCTGGGCTCCCAAAATCAACGGATTCTTAAAATACATTTTGTTGGGTTTTGTTTATTACGAATGTGTTTAAAGTCGTGTAAGATGACAACTTTCAGTTCAAGTGTCTTTTTCAATTTGTAAGCCTATAAATCGACAAATGTACAATTATTTTATAGCACAAATAGTACAACTTTTAAAACATTAGCATCAGAAACCAGCAAGTATGAAAATATTTCAAAGCTCATCAGCATTCTGATGGCTTACCTGCTAGAGGTTTTCCTCTCTAACAGAACTGATAGGTGCTATAAACCCCCCCCCAGTAACAGTGGAGCCCACAGTCTGACACACAATAAGGATATCTACAGTCATCAAGCCCCCTTTTCAGTAGAGCATTAATATTTCTGTTCATTTCCAAAAATGCTGAAGTTAGGAAGACAAAAATGCACAGAAGTAGAAGCCTACTGCACAGAACTTTATGAACAGCACAGCTCATAAGATAAGATTAGGGATAAGACTTTTTGTTAAATAAAATAGGAGAAGGAAAACAGACTGAACTTTTCTTTTTTTTTTTTTAAATTAGTCCATTATTAGTCCCACAACAGGGAAATTTGTTCTCTGCATTTTACCCATCCTCTAAGGGAAGCAGTGGGCAGCCTGTGCCCTGTGACCCCCCACTGAGCAAGTGGCAACGAGTGGCACACAAACGTCAACACGGCTGGGGGGGCTGGAGGGGGGAGGGGTACTCACGCAGAGACAGGGAACCAGGCTGGCCAGGTTGACGTGGCGCGGGGCGAACATGTGGAGTTCTTGCAGGCAGGCGACAGCCTGGGCCTGCAGGAGGCAGTCGGAGCTGTTCCGCAGCACGGCACATCCCATCATGCACCAGGACCGCAGCGTCGAGATGGAGGAGCTTTCAGCTAACACAGGCATAACCAGGAAAGAGAGGAGCCCTCAGCATCCCATTAACACACATCACTCACACTTGCGTTACGTTAGACAATCTTCTGCCACGTTGAAAGGCAGACTTGGCATTTGTGGCATTTCACAGGGCTCAGTTCTGCAAGTGCTCTTGTGTAATCACACCTCAATCATAGGGCTTTGCAGGTGTACCTTGCAGATCGGGTCCCAGAGCGGTAATGAGCGCGTGCAGACAGCGGCCCAGGCTCTGGTGAACCTCCACCTGGCCGGGGGGCACGGAGAGGAGCAGCCGCAGCACCAGAGCGAAGGAGGACTCGACGTGCACGTGGTAGGCAGGTCCCGCACAGTCGATAACCAGAGAGAGCGAGTGCAGAGCCCACGCCTGTCCAAACAGAGAGACGCACTACACATACTGGCTCTCTGTAATTTCATTGTTTAACTATGACAATAAAGCTCTACTCTACGCTCTGTTCCTGTCCAAGGAGAGTCCTCAGTAGCCAGAGTTCTGAACCATGTTCCAAAGACTCCGAGGGCTCTACCTGGACCTCAGGTGAGGTTCCGTCCTGAGAAAGCATGAAGAGGATTCCGACACAGCCACTGAGATGCTGAGGAGTGCTCATCCCACCCAGGTAGCGGTACAGGGTGCCAAGGAGCAGTGCGTGGCCCGTCCTTGTCACGGCGTCCCGTGCCATCTTTAGCCTAAAGCCCAAGCAAAAAACCCTCAGCACATTGTTCCCAAAAAGTCACATGATCAGTTCACATCTGGGTTTTTTCCTGCTAGAGAGCCTGACATATCAGAACAGCGTGTTGCCTTTGAACTGTAAATACATCAGGAATACCCTACATTTATAGTGCGTGTTGCCAATACTGTTACATTAAATACTATTGTAATTATTCATTGTTAATTTATTACTCATTTTGCATACAGGGCCCTGGATGCACACCCAACTTGCCCTTACTGTCGATCCAGCCTCCGATGAAACACTCACTTCTCAGTGCTGACGTGGGCTATGGAGCCGGTGAACGCGGCGTCGTTGGTGACCTGCACCAGCCGGGCCAGGCCGTCGGCAGCCGCGCAGCGCAGCGCCTCGCTGCCGCTCTCCAGGGCCGCCAGCAGGAGCCTCAGGACAAGCCTGCGCGTGTCCTCAGTCAGCAGCCCACCGTGAGCGGAGCCCAGGCGCTGCAGTGAGGAAGAGGAGAGGAAGCATTTCTGTCAGGCTGAGTGACAAAGGATGTATTCTGGGTTCAGGTCAAGCCTTTCTCGTTTAGCGACTACCTCGATTAGCAACCGTACACAAGGATGACACCAATAATAGTCATAGCATAGTTGTAGCTGAAGTCATAAGCACATGCTATTACGATTTCTAATTAGCAACCATTTTGCTTAATGACCAGGTCATTGGAACGGAACCTGGTCGCTAAACAAGAAAAGTGTATTATGTATGCTTTCATTAAGAATGCCTCAAGGCTTTGAAGATTCAGTGCTGCACAGAAAACCATTATACTCATGGGAAACCCACACAGGCTGAGCCAAACAAAGCAGTTTTCCCAAAGGCAAAAACAAGGGTGTGACAAGCCCAACTGTCCTTCCCCATGTTTCAGAGTTCAGGCAAAATCTCTGTTTAGTAAACTCGGCTGGACGGGACGGCCAGCCAACAGGGCTTAAAATTGTTTTCCAGGCTGAGCTAATCAACATTAAATCAGAGATCTGTTAATCTTCTATCACCGTGAGAGACTTGGAACAACCGTTGGCCTCAGACAGAAGAGATCTGGCATTTGTGAGCAAAGAATGTGACATGCAACAACAGGGGAAACATTCAGACTGACAGGGCTACTAATTAAACCGGCGGAGTTTAACATGGCACAATTCAACAACAGCACCACAGAAATTCTTGTCTAATTAACGTGTCACCAACTGCGCAGGCTGGACATTCCTGAGCATTAGACAATCCAGAAAGTGAATAAAAGTGAACAGAGAAAGGTTTGAAAATAAAAACTTACCTTTAAGGCACAGCAGAACGCAGAGGTCATGTGGATTTGTGCAGTCTGCAGACGAAACCCCTTCAGGTGTTTGAGAGACTCAAAATATTGCTCCAAAACACGCGTGCTAAAATGGACAGTTTTCATAAACAGAGGGGGAAAGTAGCATGTAAACATAAAATTACCACAAGTAATTCAACTAACAAAATTCAATTCTATTGACGAACTGTTTGGCATTAACTACAGCGAACAGAGAACCGTTTGTATTAACTATATACGTGCTTTCTGATACATTCCGTTGCTTAGAAACAAATATTTTAAATCAGATTTTCTTTCAGCGGAATTTTAAATGTACACATAAACCAGGGTTTGAGAGTAGATCCTGTCCAGACTGTGTCGTACCTCTCAGAGGCCGCGACGTAAGGGAAGATGTGTCCAAAGAGCTGCACGGCTGCCTGGCTGACGGAGGAGCTGGGGGGGAGAGGCGTAGGTACCTCCAGCGTTTTCTCACAGAGGGTGTAGGGGTCGTGCTCAAGGCTTCCCCCTACAGTACCACTCCCACAATGCATCTTGGGGAATGACAAAGAACATCATGGACTCAGGGCCATTCTGTTCCCACTACATGTGCAAACATGACCCGATGTTCTGTTTGGTGTCAACTGCAAAAATGGACTAGAACTTATTCTGTCAAACCGCAAAATATACCTGATTATCTGCACTAATCACCTCACACCATGTTTCTTTCACCAGCTTGAGGGCCAAGTCTTAATTGAAAGTCTTAATTGTGGACATTATTCCATCATAATTTGGTGTATCAATCTGTGAGGGCTGGTGAATTTTTTTTTTTTTTTTTACTGCATTTCATATCTGTAAGCACTTCATACCCTTTTTAACCAGACACTGTATAGTCCAGCAATCTAGAAATATTTCAGCATTATATCATGACAAACATTTCAGTTATATTTAATGTCTACTGGTTATTAATAATCAAAAATTTTATTGAAGTTTAACTTATATGGTTTTTGCAAAAAAACCTACTTTTGTACACAGATGTACATATCAATAGTTAGAAATTGTCAATATAATGTTCACAGTTTCCACAAGGCCGATATCCATGTATTGGAACGACACTCCACACACATTATGTCATTACAAGTCATTTCATACAGTGCGCTGTACTCATTCCTATCTAAGAGCTTTGCTGTAACCCACACACTGGTTTTGTGTTCCTGTAGTAGGAGGCTGTCTCTAACGTGGGTACCTGTTCATCAATAAAGCGCTGGCCAGCATCCGGTGCCACGTGGCCCAGGAGGGAAGTGTCAGTGCTGTGGCATAGCGGCAGTAGCACAATCAGGCCACCGGAGGCAGCGTTCTCCGGGCCAGCCAGGTCGTTAACCAGCTGCTTCAGCAACGCACCAATGACAGCTTAGACCACGAAGAGAGGAAACAGTCAGTCTTTTTGAACAATATTTAAGTGACGTCAACACGCCCTTGGTCTGGGCCAAGCATGCATAAGCAACATCTGCACTTATGTCTTGCATACTTAATAATGATTTTGGTATTTATGAATAAGGTGTGAACAAAGTCAGTGAATGCTCAGTGAACATCAAGACTCTTTCAGGTTAAAGTGTTTTCAGCTTCAGAAATATTCTAAAGATGAGAAAGTGTGTGTCCCGGTTGCAACCTTAAAAAGAGGCAAAACTAAGATGCACGATAGCAGTTGTTACAAAACACCTGAGTTAGTCTAACACGAACACACACACACACACACACACACACACACACACACACACACACACACACACACACACACACACACGATGTGGTCTTCTCCTTAACTTATACTAAAATGTTTCAGTCTAACTGACCTATAAGCTACATGAGGAGAACCTCATGATCATCAGTCGCTACTGAGCCCAGATCAGCTTTAACTGAACACAAGTACATCAACTGGTCATCAACACTCACACCTGCTCTTACCTTCATATTTCTTAGGGGGCAGAAGAGACAGGACTTCATAGAGCCTCAGTCTGAACACTGTACATACGGTCTTCATCTGGTTACCATACGACTTGATTAGACCTGGGAACCTTAAATTGAGAAGGAAAACGTAAAAATGAAAAATTGACAAAGCAAACGTATAATCAAGCATCAAACGTGCTTTTAGGCTGACAAACACTCTGTGTTGAATTGTCCACCACATAAATATCACCTTCTCAACATGGCAAGGTTCAAGTTTTAAAAGTTACACCAATAGCATTTACAAATAAGACATTTTAAATTTCTTTCATTAGCTTATTTCCTTAAACTAGTTAAATATTTACTTAGTTTACATTCTTGATAAATAGGTATTTAACAGTGCTTAATCTGAATTTCAAGAGTTAATTAAAAAAACCTGTAAGTGGTTTCAGTAATGCATTAATGCCATTACATTGTTCAGCTGACACATTACATAAAGTTAAATCAAAGATTACATAAACCGTTATATAAACACCCTGTTTATGTTCAAAGAACTCATGTATGGTTAAAATAAAACCCCCTAAAAGACTTTCTCCTTCCGTTAACACTGCTGGGTATCATTACTCACAGGGAAAGCTGAGCAACTGCAGAAAGCAAAGGGCCGTGGATGTGGGCTGTCACCTCATCATTCACCAGAGATCCACAGTGGGCGATGAAGCTCTTCATGGCTACAGAGAAGATTTACAGGCTGCTAAGGGGCATAAACAACAAGCTGTCTGGCTGAAAACACATACTGAAGAGAGATTCTTTGACACTGGCTTTTAGTTAGTGTGTGTCTGAGAGTGTCTGAGGGGCAGCTACAAGAAAAGATTAAATACAGGACTGCTTTCACAGGCTCTAGAAGCAGAGGGAGAGCGTTTTAATAAAGTGCGAACACGACCTACAGATCTTCATCATACCACAGAAATACAGCTGACAAACCAAAGCCCAAAGGTCAATCTGTCCAAACACAATTATTTTTGAAGTAATTTGCAGTCATGTTTTGAAATTCGATTTAAGCTCAGCCAGTTCCAAAGGGTCAGATCCCTCCATCCGTGTGTGTCGATCTACACACGGCCACAGCACCGTTGTGCTACTGCATCGTCAACCACAAACGCAGAGCAGACCCAGACACGCGAACACGGCGTGAGAGAGGGAGGCGCCGGGACGGGGAGCTCACCGCAGAGCGCTGCGGCCCGCCCCTCCAGCGTCACCTGCCACGTGAATGCGTCTCCACGCGCGCGCTCAGCCTCGAGCTCCTGGTCTGACGACGGAAAGGTGCATTTCCACAGGAGGAGGACTCGAGGCAGAGAGCGTGCCACTACAGCTGGACCTGAAAGGTGGGAGTAGGGGGGCAATAGTAACACTGTATATACAGAGCATGGGGGGAGCCTTATATTCACAGCAGTATATATAGAGCATTAGAGTGGGGGCATGATAGTCACGCCAGTATATACAGAGCACTGGGGCAGTGAGCAATCTCAACAGTGTATTCAAAGCACTTGTGGGGGCGGGGTTATATTCATACTAGTAAATTCAAAGCACTGGAGGGAGTTATATTATAGTCTCAGTATATACAATGCACTGAATGCATATAATACAGCTATTGTTAAACTATATAACTTTTATTACAGTCTGCTGCAAGAGCAGAACACACAGAGTAACCCATCGTCCCCATTCCCCATGCACTGTACGCACCTGCCAGTTAGTTTAACAACTCATGTTATTTTAATTGGATCACCATCGGTTCATTTTCATTCATACTTCTAGGTGGAAGAGAGATTACAGGAAAGTGCTGCTTTAGGCACGTCCCATTTTAAAATAACCACTTAAATAAATAAATACACATTTGCAAGAAAATTACCATCAGAAAAAATTTTAGATTTTTAACCTCCAGCGTTTCTCACTGTCATTTTCAAATTTTAGGTGCACGAATAAAACGTTACAGTGGTAGAAAGAAAACATTGCTGAAAACATTTTGTGTTATAAATAGTGTTTTCAGGGTGAAAAGGTTCCATTTCTGATATGGTGATCTCGTATGAAAACGCCCTCAAAATTGGCAAAACTCATTTTCTAAAACTGCAGGCTGCAAATTCACACACGTTCAATTTTACTGGATAGATGGTAAAAAACTGAAGTGGCTCTGATTTTCCACATTCATCCAACACTATGCCCTCATTCATGGCTCTGCGCTAACGAGAACTGGCAAATGGTAGCTTTACGAATGCATTAATATTTATCAGTGACACCCTGGCACTGATGGAGAGAGCGGATTTAATGCCGTGTGAGGTACGTACCCAAGGTCATGGCTGCAGACAGGAGCAGCCAGCTGCCCTGAGTGCGCTGGAGCGCAAGGCGGCTGTTCTGGGAAGCTGAGCGCAGCAGCTCTTCCGCCAGCTCGAGAACTACCTGTGGGGCCAGGAGATGGCTCAAAAGCACTGACTTTTAAAGCTCCCAATACCAAAAACCACCCCTTGAATTGTACACACATCCATGTGCAAGTACCATTATTTTTAGTTAGAAACCACCGACCTCAAGGACCCAACTGTCAAATGTGAAAATCTGCAAATCTGATACATCGGAGACTCATTTATAATATAATCTAAAGTTTTAGACCCCTTTAACTACATTATATTGGGTCCATAGGGCACAAATGACAGATGGTGTATAGCTATGTTACTGATCAAGTCAGCTGAGTCTCAAATATAAAATATAATTTTGATCCTTATGTTTTGCTTTGTTAGTCAGTAATGGGAAAATGGCCAGTGTTATCAGTAGTAGCTGTTTATGCCTGCTGATTAGATCAGGTGTAACTCACTGACTATCATTTCTGCCCTCAATCCTGATTGGCCACCATCGTGCTTTAGTGATATGTGCCTCAGAGGAATTTGTACTTGCTTTCATGTGACAATGTTTACTAACCTTTTAAGGTACTTCAATCAACTTTTCCTCTCGATTGCTCTCTCTCACACACACACACACACACACACACACACACACACACACTTACCCTGCCTTTAGCATATGGGATTCCCAGAGGAGAGTGCTGCATCGCGCCTAGCAACGCAGCGATGGCGGCGCTGTACCCAACCACTGCCTCGGCGCACAACTTCAGCGCATCGAGTCTCTCTGCGCAGCGGTCTAGCAGCACCGTCGTCTGCGCCGGCAGCGCTATGGCAACGCAGCGGAGGCACCACGCCGCGGCCAGACGCACGGAAGCACTAGGGTGGAGCAGCAGTGACATCACCACGTCCAGCATTCCTGAGATGCAAAGCAGAAGCACACCCAGTGACCAACGGAGGGAAACGGACACCCAAAATGCCAACATTACTTCAATGTTCACCTCCCATGTACTGTGTAGAGCTTAAAAAGGCAAAACGGCTGAGTAAAATTCTGAAACTGGAACTAATTTTTAACGTGTATTAGCCAACATAAATTGCCTTTTGGAAGAAAAAAAAAAAATACTCAAACTGAAGTTCATCCTTTGTCTTTTAGCATATATAATTGTATTTTTGTTACTTTTTCTTCTATCAACTAGCAGCAGTGTTTTATGCACTCTAAAGTAACTTCCTTTTCCAAGAAGAAATCTTTAGCGGTTTAACAAAAACTTCACTATTGTGTTATGGCAGAAATAACTGTAATGGTGTCATACACTTTATACATTACAGCAGCACTGGTCACAATGTTAGTGTAACTACACAAATACCGTGTGTGTGTGTGTGTGTGTGTGTGTGTAAAATTTACCCTAAAACAAGATTTGACTAATTCTTTTCTAAACATGTAG
>JABJVR010032665.1:18962-34214 GCA_025773905.1 Chitala chitala
AAAATTAAACAAATCTAAAAACCCTAAATAAAAAAAAATTTATATATAAACCAAATTTTCAATTTTAAATTTTTTTTAAATTTTATAATTTTCTAAAAAAAAAAAAAAAAAAAAAAAAAAAAAAAAGCTCCTTTGAGAAAGTCAGTGGCTCGTTTTGCTCAATCTGCTTCAGTAACATTCTTAATCTTAAAAAGTCAGATGAAAACACCTTCAGCTGTTGAACAGGCTCCAAGTTCAGTCTGACTATTTTTACATAACTTTTTTTTGTGGTAACCCCTCATTCAGTAAAAAAAAAAAACATGACAGGTGGTATAACAGTTCTGGAACATACCAGGATTCACTGAAAACAGACTAATCTCTAAGCAATGACATACCTGTCCTGTCAGGTGCAAATGAAGGAAACAGATTTGATCATTTCAAGCTAGCAATCTATACAAAATTTGACCTTATACTCTTCTCCTTCTCTCTCTCTCTCTCACACAGCAAAATAACGGCATATATGGAGGGACTGAGAACACTATGCATCTTTGGAAATACCACATTACACAACCAAGACGACAAACTGCTGGTATACTCACCTTGGCAGCGGCACAGCGTACAGCCATCGATCGGTCGGTGAGGTAGCCGCGTGCCGTCTTGTACACGTCTCTGTGACAGGGTACGGCACTGACCCCCAGTCCTCGCAGGACCTTCTCAACACTCAGCATGATCTCGTACCGTCCCTGGGACTGCGAAAAGCAGGGCAACGTTCTCAAACCCTACTCCAAGCCAAATCCACGGTACAAGCGCCCTTTAACTACGTGCTCACTAAAGAGTGCACACTTACTTCCATGCCATTATGACTAGTAAACTTTTAAAGGGTACATAACCATTAATCAACAAATAACAGAATTTTTCTTTGGCCACATATAAACACAACAACACACACACACACACACACACGTTTGTGGTTAAATGTGGCCAAAGAAAGAAATGATTTATGTCCGTTTGTTAATCAAGAGTTATGACACTTTCAGCTTGGCATGGGAGTCATGATGGCACCTATAATTTTACATTCTAAACCAGACACAGCCCTGACCAATTTGGTTCCCTACGCAAGATTTAAAATTTTCTCCGTCCCTCATTTGGGGCGCCAGTGGTGCCCCTGTGCATTTGCCTGTATGGCCTATTCCCAGGGCTGACTTTGTAATTTAAAACTACAGATGGTACACTGCACATTGTACAGACACTAACATGCCTATATTTTATACATTTTAGGGGGTTACTGCAATATGTGACAGACTGTTTATATACAATACAAGATTTACTGACTCATTAATAAAGAACAGCTACACCTCCCCCACCCCACCCCACTTCCCCTCCCCTTCCTGCATAGGGTACACTGTGGCAACGAACACATCGGACTACTATAACAGGTCTGGGATATGGCACAGAGATTTAAACACTGGGGACACCTCCGCTACTCAGATCAACGATAAAAACCTGATTGGGGAGCGACAAAACCAAAAGATTTCACAAGTGCTGTTAATCTTACCACTAGAGTAGAATCCATTTAATTGTGGTTAACAATATCACATAATCCAGCTGTGTGCACTGACTCACTGAAACCAATGCCGTCTCCCACTTTATATAACTCAGATATTGCACAGCCTTTCTTTGCAAGTTCAATTTACACATTTTTATCATCTTGATGTCTGAAAATTTCATGAACACCTTCATTTTAGGGAAACTACAAATAGTTTGATCATGACTTGTTTCAAGTTTTTGGCATCTATCTGAACAGAAAATGTACAGTCTAGGAAAATGGTATACAAAGGAAAAAAAGAGAAGGCAGTATGGAGCCAGATATTAAGGTGCTCTTAAAATAGATAAAAACATTTCAAGACATCACAATTATATGTCTGGGTTGTATTTCTTTGCTACCACAGGAAGGATGAGGTTGGAAAAGTGAGATATGCTCACCTCAGCACTCTTCATGATCTTCAGCAAGTTGCTCACCACACCAGTGAAGGTATTGCCTAGCAACTGGCCCAGCTGCTCGTAAATCGCACCGAGACAGGCGATGGCGGCCCTGTACAGCACATTAATTATCGCATCAGGCCCACGACCGCGAACGCAGACCAAGCTGACAACCAATACACAATTCATCACACACAAATATCTTTTACTTTGGTTACTGGTCTAAAGTCAATACAGTAAGAGCCAAGTGAGATAGAGATGTACATGTCCTGCTACTCCCCCCACCAATGCCTTACAATTTTAATGTGTTTACATGAGTGTAATTCACAGCATTCTCCTGCTACCGAATGTGCATTAAGCCTGTATAAACCACAATGTCAGCCCTGTTCAGCTTACAGCCGCGTGGGGAGGAAGCTGGGAGAGTCGTCTTTGCTGCGGATGATTTCGGTACATTTGTCGACCGTAACGCTGGCCAAGAAGGGATCTCCCAGTTTGTAGACCGCGGCCAGACAATGGGCAAGGAGCTGGCGGGTTGGCGGTCCAGGAGAACTCATAAGAACCCCCATAAGCTGCTCCACTAGCCGTTTTTGGTTCTGCTTCACATCCATCTGGGAACAGAGACATGAAAGCTATGGCTCATATGCACACCCAATAACCCTTTTCTTGGATTTTAAACTGCAGCTGTCAAAAACACGCAAACACGCTTTTAAAAGCAATACGCATGAATGTTGGTGGTAAATTCAAACCAAAGTCAAATTTGTGACCCCCATGCCACTCAGAACCCAAAACCGTAAGAAGGCAGAGGATCACCACAACGAACCTTCGCTGCCAAACCACTGCACTCTGGCTAATTTTAACAGTGGCTCCTCGAGCAAGCAACTCTGGAAACTGTGGTCAAGCAGCCCTGACTGTCAGGCCAAAACAAGAAGGAGACACCCTCGGTCAAACCGCCGGACGTTGCTCAGGTTCATCCATCTCAGAGCAGCGACTCTGCGCAGATCAGGCACACTCACCCTGTCGGCTGCTGGCAGCGTCCTCTTCAGGAAGCTCAGCCACTCCAAGATGAAGGCCGGTCTCTGGTGCTCCCCCAGCCGACTGCATGCCTCCTCATTCAGGAGCAGGCTATGGGCCTGCTCCATCCCTGCGCCTGTTAGCCGTCCAATGCGCTATGCTGCCACAGCGTCGCCACCTGGAACCATTAGGTCAAACATACATGTGCTCTGCTGTCCCCATGACAATACATACACAAAAGAGGGGATCAAGGAGTGAAATACTTTCACGCAAATATCTGCTCAATGGTACCTTTCAGACTTCAGTCAACGTTCAAGCACTTTATACTGCTCAGGGGCCTTAGAGGCCCAGAGCCCACGCTAGGCAAAATAGGGCACAAGGCAGAGCACACCCTGAATGGGGAACCAGCTTATCATAAGAGGGACTTCACAGCAGCAAATTCACCCACATGGTACCTCTATATTCAGAGCTTGATAATAAACATGAAGGAAGTTCAACACTGCAGCAAATCAGCTTATATAACATTCAGGTTTTTTTTTTGTCTGATAAACCTACATACAGCATACCATATTGACAGCGTTTTAAAATAAGCAATATAGCAGAGAAGAACACTGTGTATCAAAGGACTAAAATGAGAACACGCATCTTTAGTCATCTATATTGCAGAGAGAGTGCATTGTTATTTTGGTCTCTTTCCTGTAGCTCAGAGCCTTTGTGCCACAGTGTAAGCTGATATGAAAGAGGAGCTGTGAATAATTCAGCTACCAGTGTGCTACTGCAGTCTCCTTGATCATCTGCCCATGATTCAGCTACTAGCGCTCCTCAGACAGGACGTCCACCTCAGGCCTGGGATTGAGCCCAGCTGGAGCCCTTGGCCCCAGCACCCTGTCATTTCATACTATGGCCCAAACAGACGCAACATGTTCGCATCATATCGGTGCAAAACAAAAACACAATCGCACCTTCCAGTGGTCTCAAAGCAATCAGGTGCTGCTGCGTACTCAAAACAATAATTAAAATTTTGCTCAGTATGAGATGGTTAAGAAAACTCTTTATTTCTGCAAAGTCCTGCTCTCTCACAAAGCCTAGACATTGATTATTGTGAAACATTCAAAGATGAGTATGTTCTACAGTGATGTGCCATAGGTAATTCCACAATTACAAACTATTAATCACATCAGTATATTTTAATATTAAAATAAATCTCAAATTCTCAGATGCCTGTTTAACATGTATATTTGTTTATACCAAAAACAAAAAAAGTGTATACACAATTTTTGTTAATCCTCCTGCAGTCTAGTAATGAACATCCGTTTTTATATAGTGATTCACTTAAAATCCTTTGTCTTTTTAGCTGCAAAGTACGCTACTTACGAAATTATACAAACTTCTTAGTTGTATTTACATAAAATTACGTATAAAACGGGCTTGGTCTCCATTTCAAACGCAGCGAATCCAAGGAGATGTTTTGCCAGCAAAAAAAAAAAAAAACTATAATTCAATTATAGTGGATGGTTGCTATAAAATCATCATGGATATTTAAGAACCTGTCAAAACAATAAACTTAGCCGTTCATCGACCTTCGGTAGTCATAAACGTAGTGCAAACTACTAGTTTTCCTTTTGCATTTACTTTTTTTATAAATTACAGCTGCTTCAAATCAATTACTAAAAGACCATTGGGCGTGTAATTAATTAAGTCTGAGTTTTCCGTATTAGTACAGTACAGCTGGAAAGGAAAAAAAAATCAGACCGAAATGTGCCCAGTCATTTCTCTTTTCAGTATTAGGGTAAATGGGAGTTGTGTTTTCAAACCCTCGTTAAGTGATTAATATCCCGACGACGAAAATTGCTATTGATTTTTCACTGATCACGAACAGTTAAAGAATTTTTATTAAATTACTTTTTCCCCCCAATTTATATTTTAAGAGTCCTGCACTGAAAACTATACACGCGTCATATACGCATGTAAACACAGGACAGATCATACAAATTCCAGGCACGTTAAATAGTTTTACTTTGTTTCCGTAGGTCAGATGCGCATACGTCTAATCACTAGTCTAATGCAAATTAATTAGAGCGCTACAAAATTACTTTGTGGTAGAACGATACTTAATACAACAGGCGAATATTGGCAAAAGTTTGATTAGTTCAGATACTTAACTGGTACGTGTTGTGATTCAGACGATCTTTAAAGACAATCTTAGTGCCAGCTAATTACTCAGATAACCTGTTATGCTTGATGCTCGCCGCCCCTTAGCTGATTTAACGGAGCTTCACACCAATCGTGACTATAACCCTGCGCAGACTTAAGGGTGGCAGCATCTGCGTGTACACAGTCTAATGTTCAATGCACATACCTTTAAATAGCTGTATGATCTCGCCGGCCATGCATTCCAATCTGCATGTGCCACTGGGGACTAGTGCTTTATGATCTTACAGCAATCATGGCCAGTCAAAAAGCTCTTAACCATTTTACGGAGACCCAGCAAAGCATGGATACAAATACCTTACCTATAAATCTTAGATTTTGCATATCTTCGCAGGAAGGAAAACACCACAGCCGTGAAAGTCGCTACATGCCGCCCAAATCACAAATGGTTGTTTCACCCCGAAGGCGTCAAGTTAACACACTGGACAACTAGCGCTGGAAGTATGACGGAGAGAGGAGCCAGGCGCGATTTCCATAGGAAAAGTAGGGGAGATCACAGAAACATCGAACTCTGCGCAGGTCCAGGACAATGAGTCGATTGTGCCGCTGGACATTTGATGATATGCAGAAATTTTCAAAATATGTCGAAAAATTCCAACATTTTATTTGAATGTGAAACGTTAAAGCTATAATACAGCAAAGTTATGTGGACCTTAAACACTGAGGATTTTCATACATAGTCCATAATGTTTAAGTTAAAAAACTGCTATGTATATATTCTCAGATTATCCATTTTTAGTGCTGTAATGTCAAATATTTATTTGGTATCTGAACTTTTTTTTTTTTAATGTTATGGTTCAATAAATGCCTGGCTTTCTACACAAAGCCAATAAAGTAATCAGAACCCTTAAAAATGTGTACAAAATTAGTTTAAATACAATTACTAATACATTTACATTTTATTCATTTAGCAGACACCTTTGTCCAAAGCAATTTACAATGAATAAAAGTACATGTGCACATTGTGAACAAGGTCAAACATATTACATAAATTATCTGATACTAACAAATTCGTTAGAACACTGCAATGGACTGGCACTCTGTCTGGGGTGTCCCCTATTTTGCGCCCTATTCCCTTGCCTAGGATAGACTCCAGGACACCCATGACCCCAAACAAGATAAGCGAGTTGGTAATGAATGGAAATGTGTTAAAATAGTCAGAAGGAAAAAATGAACATTTAATAGCAGAAATACAAAGACAAAAGAATTGTGTTTAAAAATATATGGTGTGACGTGTAATCTTTAACCCAATTTCCTATATCAGGACAAATTCAGGTTTGGAGAAATCAAAACGATAATTTGAATTCAGAGGGTCTGTTGCCAGCTGTTAAAAGTGGTTGGGGAGATGCATTATGAAGGTAAGCCCTATCCAGGGCTTCAAGTCATTAGGTCTGATCACTGCTCTGCTTAGAGCCTTAAATTCAAATTAAATTAAATTCCTCAAACATCTTCCATATCCCCATATGTAAACATCATCGAAGCTTAAGGAAATTTCACATACAACAAATAGCAAAAGCATTTAATGAGTATAGCAATATTACACTGCACAATTCACACAATATAAAGTTTGTATGACAGTCTTCCAACAACTGAGACTCCTCAAAAAGGCAAATGGTGACCCTAATCCCTGTTTAGATCTCTGATATTCATATATTGTTAGGTATTATTGTTTTGTCAGCCCCTGTAACTAAATTTAATACTTCCATTGTTCTAATCAAAGTTCTTAACAAAGCAGATGAGAGACCTGACAGGCAGAGCTGACCAGGTCAGAGGCTGAGATCTGTGACTTGGAATATACTGTATAACTTTAAAATGTAATCACTCATGATGTTGTCAAGGTGAATCTAGAATAACTTCTGAAAGACTGAAGGCAGTGAATTACCGAGCAGCATCATCTGCTCACTGTATTAACCAATCCAGAGCAGGGATCGCCTCTCATTTTCCTTTCTAGCAAAAACAAGATGAAAAATTACATCTTTACCAACTTCTCTATTTTACTTCTTTACTTTAAGTCTTTACCTTTAAAATACCTATATTGCCACTTCATTTATTTCTACAGTGATATTGACAGCTTTACAAATATACATTACACACACACACACACACACACACACACACACACACATATATATATATATATAATGTATTACAAATGTTAGATGGTCATTGAAAACTGCTAAATTGAGCTTTCACGTTTCAGTTCATCTGCAAGAAAATTAATTCAGATTCAAGTTTTTCCAAAAATTCACAGAACGCTTTGACTTAAACGCCACAACAAAATTTACCTCCAGAATCATAAATCCTAACAGTTAATTTGACAATTAATCCTTTACAAATTCTTGAAATTGGTTACCGTTGTAATCATTACAATAACATTTGTTTTGACAGAGACAGAGACGCTGTGGTTAAAACTCTATGAGGTGTGTGTAGGGCCCATTTGTATCCACACTCAGAACCTGTCTGTTTCCATAGGTTCCGTACTTCACACCCGTACCGGCCTCGGTGCACCTGGCTGATGCCGCTAGCTCTTTCTGACACTGCGAGACAAACTCGCTGTAAAGTCGGAGTCCATCCTCTTTCTGGATGTTTCCATGATACTGCATGCTTCGTCCTTTGGCTTTCCCGCCCAGTGTGGCCTGTGGCACGACGAGCACGTCGCCCGGCAACTCCAACGCTGACACGCGTTGTCCTGAGTCCGCCTCACACAGCTTAACGTTCAGCAAGGTGTTCACTATAGGGAAGGACACGGTTCTGATCTTTTGCAATGCTTGATCTTAAATGTCAAACACTCAAGAGTGATCTGACCACCCCCTATTGTTGTGTTTTGGTTTGTGGAAACCATTGTGGAAAGTGTGGAAACCATTGGTGGTTGATTACGAGGACTAACCATCGTAGAAGTGAAATATGACAGTGCTACATACCCATTTTTGGTATAATATTTTCTTCTGCTCCTTTGAAGAAACAAATGAAAATCACCATTCCCCTCTGAATCTATACATATAAAATAAGTACACAAATTACAAGCGAGTATTCATAGCAAATGAACTACAAACATAAAGTAAAGTAGCAGACAAAGAAATTACCTCTACCCATTCGGCCACAGAATCTCCTTCCGCTGGCTTCACTTGCAGTCTGGCATGTAGACATTGTTGTACAACAGTTCTAGCAAGAGGAAAGCCCGGTTTGTCTGTCATTTTTGCTACGTCGTCTAGACTATTGCATGCAGAAGATAAGGCAATACCAAATCAGCGTACTAAACAGTAAGAGGGTAACCTGGAAGAAAAAGGAATACACAGAAAAATCCAGTCTGTTTTACACAATGCAACATGACAATAACACACCACAAAACGTGCCCACAAAGTGCACATGAAAATGTTACCAACTACAAAGCATTTCCAGGTTTAATATAAGGTATGTCTCTTTAGATAGCACGACCTGACTTTGACATATCTATGTCCCACTGATAAATACTTACTGCAATACCGGAGCTATACTTACTAAGTCTATTTGACTTTCATTTGACCAAAAACATATGCGATATGCAAGCCTATAATATTTCCATGCATGAGTTCAAAAACCGGAAAAAGTTCAACAGTGTTACGTGTTTAACAGTGGCCGGAAATATTAAGCGCAAATGATTTACTTTTTTCTTCAAAGTAAAAGTCTTAACGCAGCTATGTCGTTAAATTACTTTGCTAGCAAATCACACACGGAGTATAATTTATACTCTATACCTACATGGGTAGAGGTATAATATATTATAATTTATTAAAATATATTCATTGTATGAGTAATATTTTATCCATATTATTAACAATATGCAACTACATTAGTCTGTTCAAACCATGTACAAATAACAATTATGGGCTATATGAACCGTTTTGATATCTAAAACAGATCTGTAAAAAAAACAGAGAATTAAATCGACGTCTCACACTGAAATGCATCACATTTACGGCACTGTCCATTCTAAATAATCGTTGGGCATAGAGGGGAAAACGATGCTCAAAATCTCGTAGTAACTGCAATTAGTTAACCCAACATAAGTTGCATATGCCCTAAGATTAAACATAAACCAACTACTATATGGTTCAACGACTATATTCTCTCAGCAGTTGGTACTCCTCTTAAAACTCAATCGCGCTCCGAAATCTTTAAAGGTAGGTAACAAAACAGGTGGTAAGCGTTGTAAGTTCAGCACCTGGCGCGTCTTCTTCAATTCGGCCACCATGTGGCGTTGTACTGCGTGCGTTCAGGCAGTGTAGATTTAATCAGACTCATAGATAAAACCCTGTAAATAAATTGTAGTATGCATTATAATGTATGACATGTATTTAAGATCGAAACATAGTTTTCCTCATCCCAACATCAACCGGTTCTTACAGTCATATGCGATATTGTGTGCTAATTTGATAACATACACTAGCCTTATATTTAGAATCCCTCGGTGTGCATTTTCGATAAGGCGTGGCAGCGCAGAACAACTCCAAATCCGATATTCTAGGAACAATAAGACTTCTTGTATATCATTTCCAGTTGTATTTTTGTGGTGTTTCTATGGATTTCTGAGAACACGCATAATAATATGTAGGAATGGGGACATTAAAATTGAGATAGACTTTAGTTATTGTATTATTTGAGGCCCATATATTTTAACGTTAACAAATCGTGACAAAACATTTACAAGACGTTGAAAAGGGATGGAGTTTTATGTTTGCATCTTAATGCTATAAAGATGCATTCATTTATTATATCTGAGTTGTCCGTTTTGTTTTACCCAAATTACATATTTATGCTGCATTTTTTTTTCATTAGGACTTTTATTTTTAAAAAACAAACCGGATACGGCTTATTGTCTCTAGCAACTGTTGCCGTCGCGTGCAAGACAAACGTTATGTCACGATGTACTGCATGGTTTTCAGACTAAACTATGTACGGCACTCAGTGTAACTTAGCAGAAAGTACTCAATTATTTGTGATTTAGTCAAACAAGATGGCCGTTAGCAGCTACAATAAGTTGTTCAATTTTTGTAAAGTTACATCAGTTTTTGACGTACTGTGTCCAATTGGAGCAGGTGCGTGTTGCAAAACTCCTTTTCGCTTAAAGGTAAGTTGTGACACTTCAAACGTTGACTTTATTTGTAAATAAGACATCAGACGACCTGATGAGCGGGGCAAAATACATTGTGCTGAAGCTGAACATCTTCAGTGTAGTAAATCATTGCAATAGCTTACGAAACGTGCATTTTTGACACATGTTCTGCCCGGTAAGTCGTCAGGTCACGCGTCACAGCTGGAGAAACAGAAGCAGCACATGGCGCGCGGTCTGCCCAAGCAAAAAGCCATCCCTGGGGTTAATCGGGTGATCGTGGTCGCCTCCGGAAAGGGTGGCGTGGGCAAATCCACTACTGCAGGTAAAATGGTGGAGTAAGAGTCCTCTTAAAATGTTTCTGGTCATACAGAGGATCGTGTTTTTATAAGCAAGGTGAGAAATGTTTATTGAATAATGCACACCCGTGTCAGAGAGAGACAGTAACTTCTGTGACCTCTGACTCCTCTGAATGTTTATGCTGTTGATCTTTCAGTGGGGGTCCAAATATTTAAAGGAGTGTTTTTTTCCGTTAAACCTGTAAATAAACACAAACATTAAGAACTTTAATCTTTTTATTGCTGTTATTTTAAAGTCAGTGTATATAAAATGTTGACATTTTATATTACACATTTTCTAGATCACTAATTGCAGATACGGTGTACCACACAGCGTAGAGGTCTGAGACAGAACTAAAGTACTTAGAGATGGGATGTAACACCTCTTATTTGCGGAGTCACAAATACAAAACAAAACCTCGGGTGTGTATGTATGTGTATATATGTACATTTTTTATTATTTTTTAAGAAGAGTCTTCATTGTAAAGCATCTTAAAGTTGAATTAAAGACACAATCTCTCTCATTAATGATGTTATTTTACAGTTAACCTGGCACTTGGACTTGCAGCTAATGACTTGGTACGAAATATTTTATTCTGAAATGTTAACGGACAGTATCTGTATAAACGGACTACAGTGACAAATTAGCTCGTTTAGTTAGTTTATTTACTTTCATGACTACTTGCGTCTCATCTGTGAACCCTTTAAAGCATTACATATTCTTGCTGTTATATTGTGAATTATATAGAATATAAAAGTTGGCCTGCTGGATGCTGATGTTTATGGTCCATCAATCCCCAAATTAATGAACCTGAGGGGGAGCCCTGAGCTGACAGAGAGTACGTGTGAGTTCTTCTTACATCTGATAACATTTTTAACAGAGATGATGTTGCTCAAGTGTTTCTTTTTCATGAACCAATGACAAGGCAATTGTCAGCTGTGGTACTGAGTACCTTAATAGTATTTTTTTTTTTTTATCTTTTGCTTTGGAATAATCCCCTCCACCCTTCTTTTTTAAAGAAAATCTAATGAGGCCCTTGGTGAATTTTGGGATTCCATGGTGAGTGCTTAACGTGTTTGTTATCTTTTATTAATTGACGAAATAGTGGATAGTACAGAAAGAGGACCCTTGTAATGATAAGCTTCACCTTTGTAGCATGTCAATGGGGTTTCTGGTGGAGGAAACAGCACCGATTGTCTGGAGGGGCTTGATGGTGATGTCTGCCATAGAGAAGTTGCTGAGGCAGGTGAGCATACTACACACTGCACTTAAATTACAGGACCTAAAGTTGGACACAACACAACCTCAGTTAATATCAGCATTGTGGGCATATGGGTTTTATTCGGCTTTGGGTTGGAGAATAATAATCCATTCAGAATCAGCTAAAGCCATAAAGTAAAACAAATTTCTGTACTGTTGAAGAACTTGGAAGTAAATTTTTATTGTACATCTTTGGTACAGCTACTTCTTGAAAATGGTAATCTGGGTCTGGAATCAAATTGTAGGTCCAGTTAAGATGCTGGATTGGTTAATAAAACACTAACTGATCTTGAAGCATAACACCAATTTACAGCAAGACAAAGACATCAAACAAGTAGGGGAAAACTCACAGATGCAAAGTATAACTATAAATACTGGCTAAATTTAAATTTGTGGAATTGTCAAATTTTTAACAGTATGTGGACAGGAAATATTCAGATGAAACATTAAAGATGAGATCCCACCAAACAGCAGATACAAGATAAGATAAAATTGTCAATTGTGGCATGTGGTGCCACAGTTTTTTGAGTTAAGGCCTCTGTTTATTCTGTGTAGAGTAGTTTATAGGGATACAGGAGTTATTTCACTAGGCACAGAGACAAAAAGAATGAGAATGACCAGGGTTAAAGTGTGTAACGCCTGCATTAAGAGCTGCTTCACTATGAAAGGAAAATGACAAAGTTGGCTGTAATGCGGGTGTGCTGCACGTTGTTGGAAAGAGAAAACGGTTTGGACAGGAAGGGCGACAAGGAAGACATTGTTAAATTTGTTCAGCCCCTGCATGACTGGGGATGACGAGAGGATGAATCTTTGATTCAATGAGTGGTGCTGCTATGTCGTCAGATTCCATGGTCTGGCAGATGGGGGGGGGCTGTATCCATTGGCAGTCGTTACTGTTGATGATGATGGGTACACTGTCTGGACTGGCGGGCAGTGTGAGCTGGTGCAAGACCCACTGACTGGAGTCACAGCAGGAAAAGAAACCTTTTTATGGGTGTGCAGGTCTTGGTAGGTGGAATCCCACAGAGATTTTATTGCACATGTGAGGTAGCTGCTGCCTTGGTAATGCTGTGCCGCCTATGTATAGATGATGGAGATTACACCTACACAGCAAAAGCAAAATGAAGCTAATTACTACATCAGAGCAGCTGTTAGACTTTTCTTAGTCTGAAGAGCCTGGCACGAATAAGTAGTCCACAGAGGTATGGTATAAAGCACTATTACCATTTGCCTGAAGAAGCAAAGTAATTATTAATTATTTAACTGTAGCAAACTCTATAAACCTGCTTTAGAAGGAATAGGATCTTACTGACTACTTTACTCTTTGTAGAATTTTCTACACCAGTTATTACTAGATCTGATAAAATGTGATGCCAGCACAGAAGCAACTTTGTGGAAACATTATTCTGTTCACATTTTACAAGTGGTGATGCCCTCTGTTAGTGTTCAGTGTGTCAGTCCGCGTTCGCAGGCGGTAGTCTATTTATACTGCCATCCCACAGTTAAAATGAAATTATTCTAGGAAAAGAAAAAGACTAAAAAAAATAAATAAATAAATAAAAACCATGCCCAGTAGGATCTTTTGAGTAAGGTTTGAAGTTATTATACAGTTAACATAAGTGACAGCCTTTGCAGTGTGAACATGTGGTGAACAATGACACTGGAGTCTGTTCACTTGCAGGTACACTGGGGTAACCTGGATTACCTGGTGATTGACATGCCACCGGGGACTGGAGATGTGCAGCTGTCCGTCACCCAGAACATCCCCATTGCAGGTCAGTGGCTCACTCCCAGAAACAAGAGCACTGTTTCATGCACTGTTGCAGTTCTGTTTATATTGGGTTTGCGTGCAGCTAAATGTTCTCATTCCCCACCTGTACCTGTTAGTGTTGTTATCAACTGACATTAACAAATGTGCATTTGAGTCATTCAGGCCTGTCTCAGTCACATCTAAAAGTTCTATCATTTATATGTGTAGTAAATTTCAAAATTAAGGTGATAAGTGCACTGATTGCAGTTAAGATAAAGACCTTAAGGCTGTTTCAGAAAGTTTAATACAAGTCCCCATATCTTCAAGAACCATTTTGTGATGTATGTCCATAAATATATTACTGCTTTGAATGATGTAGAGTTAAATTCAGCTGATTAACTTTGCATGTGAATCTGGTGTCAACACAGCTTTAAAAAATACTGAGAAATTTGAGATTAAAAAAATCAGATGTTCTGAAAGAATTGTGTAGGATTTCATATCCTGTTCATGATATTTAGGTTTTGGTAAACATTTTGTCCCATATGTTGCCTGTGCTTTAGGAGCCATCGTTGTCTCTACACCACAGGACATTGCTCTGATAGATGCCCGCAGAGGGGCAGAGATGTTCAGAAAGGTCAATGTGCCGGTAAGAGCTCAGAGACATTGGTGTGAAAATTTGTTTTAATATATTATGATTTTTGTTTTTAAACTTCAATTTAGTCTCATTTAGTTTTAAGCATTTGTTTTCTCAGTTTAAATTTAGGTTTAATTTTCTTTCAGTTGTAGTTTTTGTATTGTGGTGAAAACCTTGATAATGATGGTATAACACAGCTTGTTGCTTGGCAACTGTAAGGCTACACAAGCCATGTTCTAAGTTCACAGAATTTGTTCGGAACACTACACTTTGTTACATTAAATAACGCACCATACCAAAATAGTCTGGTAAGGCAACTAAGGTGGGACATCAGGCTGGGACACAGAAGTCTCCTGGTTTGAATCCCAGCCCAGCCACCAGGTGTCTCCTTGAGCAAGACACCCAATGCTAGCTCATTGTAACATGTATTTGAAATGTTGTAAGTTGCTTTGGATAAAAATGTCTGCTAAATGAATGAATATATAATGAAAATGATGAATAATGAAATGTTAAAACAAACAAACCTTAGCATTTAGCTTAGTTAATTATCCTTTGACCGCAATCTGCTGGTGACCAATAAGAATGTTGCTTATTAATTTTCAACAATCATAAACAATCACAAAACCAGCTCATCCTCATTATACATAGCTAACATCCTATATAATAAAAATGGTTTATAGTAACATAAATCAGCATTTATTTGTAAATATTATCAAGTCAAGTCAAATTTATTTATAAAGCACATTTTAACACAACAGAGTTGACCAAAGGGCTGTACAATATCTAAAAGCACAAACCACAAACAGACAATAGATGAGGGAATAAAAATAAATAAAATTTAAAATAAAATAAAACAAGGTAAAACACTAAATATTAAATAATAATAAATGAGTTAAAACGGGGATTAAAATGCCATCGTCATACACTATTAAACGCCAAAGAAAATAGAAAAGACTTAAGAAAAGATTTAAAACTAGGAAGACTTGGAGCCTGTCGAAT
>JABJVR010032676.1:0-34210 GCA_025773905.1 Chitala chitala
GGGTTGGCACCCTGCCCTGGGTGTCCCCTGCCCTATGTGCTCTGGGATGGGCTCCAGGTTTCCCTGTGACCCTCACCTGGAATAAGCGGTTAAGATAATGGATGGATGGAAGTACCAGGTGATTTTGATAGAGTCAAACATACTACAAAATGCAGTCCCAAACTCTGTAATAGATGACGGACTGAAGTTGTGATAGCGGTGTGTCGAGAGAGTCTGTGTAGTTGACTGTAAAGATGTTTGCATCTCAAAGATAACAGAAAACAATGCATCATGAAACTCAAAATTAGTAACAGGGAGCCCACAGGTCTAAAATATGCCCCCTCAGATGGGTAGGGCCACATACAGACTGAGTCAGATTGAAAGATTCAATAAGATTCAAAAAATCCTTAGCCAGTGGTTTGTCAGGGCAGCAGACATGGATGTTGAAATCACCTAAAATCAATACATTATTGTTTTTGGACATTATTTCAGTCAAAAAATCAGAGAAGTTAACAATGAAGCCCATATCATACTTTGGCTGTCTATAGATCAGCACACAAAATATAGGGCTGGGGAGATAAAGTTCCAATGCAATCATTTCAAAACTAGAATACAACTGGAGTGATAAATGTTTCCATCCAAATTTTTTGTTTAAATAAAATCCTTACCCCTCCACCACAACCAGTCATTCTATGAGAGTTCAGATAAATACAGTCTTGAGGTAAAATTTCATTTAAAAAGTCCAGCTCACCAGCACCCAGCCAAGTTTCAAGTCCAGTCTTTTGTTGATAAAAAAAAATCCTGAAGAATAAAAGATTTGTTAACAATTGACCTGGCATTCACCAGAGCAATCCTAGCTATATCCGATCCATTAGCCGCTCCAGGCAGCCGGTCCACGATACAGAGATTAGAGTGGTCCTGCCAGTGGCTGCGGAGACGTGCTGAATGGGGGCGTCGAGTCAAAGTGTTCCCATGATGGCCGACAACAGGTATGGGCCAGGTATACGGCAACTCCACGGTGTATCCGGAGACATAGTGTGTGCTATTGCCAGGTTCACAATACGGCTCCAAAGCTAAGCAAAACTGTACCCTAATCTTCACTTATAAACCACCACATTTGCCATGGCATCTGGAGCGTCTTCTGTTAGGAACAAAAGGCAATAGTAGTCGGATATAGGTGGGTAGTGTCGATAGGACAGGGAAGTGAATGAATTTATATTGGCCCAGATCTTCAGTAATATGATGAATGTTAAAAAGTGTTTGACGATCATAGCGCAGAATTGAGGTAGATCCCGTAGAGCACATAACACAGACCAAACACCAAACTAACACGTAAGATAAAAAGAGAAACCTTGAATGTAGACAGCAGGCCACACAAAATGCACCATCTTGTTGAGATGTCCTATAACTTGTACTCGCAAAGTACTTGTGAGCACTTATTTTCTCATGATAGTCTTCTGGTTTTGATATTTGATTTCTGGATTCTGGATTACATTTCACACTTGTTGTCTGTCGGATTGTGAGTCATTTTCCCTGACATGTCCACTATCTTGAATTTTGGACCGTGTCGATTGTACAATAGACTTGTGCTCTGCTCAAGAACTTCACTGTCTCCCTGCGGTATCATGTGGCTGTCTTTACTAGTGACACTATAATCATGAATATACATCATGTACACCATTTCATATCTGACATTAGTCGAAAAGTGTTTAGACAATTGTTCAAATAGAGTACAAATAGAGTATTTATAATTAATGTACATTAATTATAAATAAAAAATTGACAATCCTTTGACAATTTTGCTATAGCTACAATGTGGCAACTGGCATCAAGACAGCCACCCTAGGCCCAGACCTTTCTAGCTATATTCGCTTTTTCTCGTTACATTGGAGAGGGCCTCCATCAAAGTAGCACTGTTACAAATGGCGGGGGCTAGTAACCTGTTAGGTGAGGACTCTCATTTCCAAATTCCAGACTCTTGTGGAAGGTTTCTACTTTAGAAGAACAAACACTTAAACAAAGGAAGGCATTAATGACACTTATTTCCCAGGAATACTTTATCTGTTAAATGCAGAAATGGGGGAGTACCAGAACAAAATCCATCCTGGGAAGAAAAGATGCAGCAACACTGCACTATGGAGCTTCTTCTATGCCTAGAGACACACTTGCCAAAACGTCTGATTAAAAAGGAGAGCTCCCGAAGCTCCAGATCTGATGATGACATCCATTTTGGGAGGTACCTGCTGATTACACCTGTCTGCTCTGCCCTTTCGGGTGATGGAACTGAGATTTGAGGACTAAAGCTTCTCTGTGCTGAAATGTCCTGTGACCATGACATTCTGCCCCTTGTGCCAGCTTGTGATGGTGCCGAAAGCCTGAGCAATGATGGCTTTGTGTGGTATTGGCAGCTGGCCTAGAGGGTCCTGTGGGGGCTTTGGGCCCCGTGGCAGCCCAACCCCACTGTGGTAGCACTGGCTGACAGATCTTCAGAATCTGTGCTCACTAGAGGGCAGTATGTCCAAGCAACTATTTATTGGTATGAAACACATTCAGATAACCTCACCTGCCACTGGGCACTTGAGTGCATTTAACTGTTAAATCATTCTTAAACCATTACCATTATCTCTTAAACCAGATCATTAATCAATTCCCAGATACTTGTCTAAATCTTTAAATGTAGGTGTTGACATATAAAACACTGGATAAAAGTTAAAGAGTTATGTAAACTGTATAATATAAATGCCTTTCATACACAGAAACGTGACGTTATGTGGATTTTTACCTAAAAACAGATCGGTGTACTGAAGAACCAACAAACCACACACACACACCACAGTGAAGACAACCCTGGTATCTGTGGTATCTCGGGGAACCTGATATCCTAACACCAGTCACTACCTCACAAAGTCACAACTCACTTGTGTTGCTGCCAACATGAAACTGTCAGCTGAGTATGGACTGGGAGGTATGGCTGAAATGAAACCAGAAATACCATATGCAGGGTTCATGTCTAGGCATAGGCCGCATAGGTGGCTGCCTAGGGCACCACCTGCTGGAAAGGGGCAAAAGAGGAGAGGACATGTTTTTTTGCTTAGAATAATTAAATGATACCCCATGTATCTTCTCTAGATTAATATGAGAGAAACTTGCATCTTGTGTGAACCTATGTAGAAACTAAAGTTCAGTCTACAGTAAACACATGACAAAGCACCCAAAGAAAATGAACTCACTTATGCTCAATTCAATTCAATTTATTTTTATATAGCGCCTTTCACAACAACGTGCCCCAAAGCACTTTACACAAGAAATTGCAAATTTTAAAGAATAAACTGTAACAATTAATACAAATTAAGCCAGACAACAGCGGAGGACAGGAACAAAAAACTCTACAGTGTGGAGAAAAAACCTTCTAGGGGCCCAAGGTTGCCTGGCTGCCCAGCCCCTCCTGGGCATGTTAACATTACAGAATAAACTGGTATTTATTGAGCCTTTGACTGTTACTAGCACTATGATATAAATAACACTATTTAGTCGTCCTTTGCTCCTGCTGTTGAAGCAACTCTCAATGGCCTTTGGTGTCCCTCGGGCGAAGCTTCATTCGAGGTGGTACCTTACAAATCAGCAGCTCTAAGAAGGTGTCCTGCCCAGAAGGTGCTAAGGTACACACTGTAACGCCCTGCCTGTCATGTTCCCTCTGTCCCCTAGATGTCGCCCTTCCTCTTGTCCTTTCCTACTGATTACCCCCTCGTTATCACATCCCAGCCTTGCATCATTGTACCCTATTAGTGTTCTGTTAAACACTGCCCTCTTGGTTTAGTAGTTTGTCAGTTGTTGAGATTGTGATGGTATTTACTAGACTTTGTAACCTGTTTAGATTTGTGATCTCTGAAGTTCCTTTGCCCTGTTACCTTTCGTTGTTATTTCAGTTCTTTGTATTGTTCCTTAAACCCTGTGTACCCCCTCCTTTGTTTGATCCATTAAAAGCCTTCACACACTAGACTCAACCCTCTCCTCCATACCTCTGGTTCATAATAAATATGATATTTATTTAACAAAATAATACAGTTATATTGGTATGTACAGCATGCACCAGCATCAGTAATTACTGTGAGCTATGGGGTCTGTCGTGGGAAGGCTAAATCAAAAAAGTAGGTCTTCAGTCGGGATTTAACCCCCTGAAGTCGCGAGACTGAGACCAATTCAGCATCCCATACGTATCCAGGCAGACTATTCCATTTATACACCACAGCACCAGCAGGAGAGACTGACAGTGGTCAGTGAGAGGCTGAGTGGGGGATGGGCATGCACAGGTAGAATAACTTCAGATCAGTTCTGTCTGCGGTTGATGACAAACAGTTTAGTCAAACAAAATTACATGTGAGCAATCACTAGATAGTTATGAAATGACCAAAGTTGGGACAAATAAAAAAAAAATCACAATAAGAGTAGAAACACAAGGGATGCAGATACTTCCACACAGGTGCACTGCATGGTACAACTGAGCAATGAACATCCAATCATGCTCTGTGGCATGCATAAATATGCTGAGCAGGTCCAGTTGGTTTGGATTTTGGAAGGCTGACAAGGACTGCTCAGCTGGCTGGTGTTTCAATAGGAACAGTGACTGCAGTGACACCTGCATTAAGATGTACAGGACAGACATCAGTATGTAGGGTCAGAAATTGTGGTCAACAGCACACATTTGACCATGACCTTGATGGTTGTGCATTAGTATGATATGTAAGGATGAACAGAGCAACAAAACTTCCTCAAGTGACTGAGAATGTCAACTCAGGAAAAGATCAAACTGTGTCAGCAGGAAGAATCCACTGACAATTACTTTAGGTTTCCAGAGCTTCTTGACACTTCTGTGAATGGACTCTTGGACTCTGAATATTTCAACAAATACCCCAACCAAAGCAGAACAGAGAAGGACAAGATCGCCTTTACCATTCAGCCACTGACAGGGGAAGCTGCTGAGTAGGCATGGCAACAGCAAGGGTTCTGGAAGAGTCCAAAGGTCTCTTTTTCAGACTTTTGTACCAGTTTGGATATCTCTGTTCAGTGTCACAAAACCTGGGAGATTGCAGGGGCTCTCTGGGTGGGGACAGCATGCCTCAAGTCTATGGGGGTTCTCTACATAAGGATCCTCTCTTGAGCACAGAGCCTGACAGTGACCTTGAGTGGCACAAATTTGACTTCTCAGTTCAGTTTTCACATATATGTGTGGAAAGAGCACACCAAATGGAGCAGGCTGGGATAGCAGGCTGCGATAGCTGTTGTTGCCACTGAAATATCTCCTGTTGTCATTCTACAGATCCCACACAGCTCCCAGATAGCCTGCTGTGGTACCCCTGGTGGGGTGATCTGTATTGTCCAAGTGCAGTGGTGCCCCCATCTGGTGACCACCACCGCCCACACTCCTCATCCACTGGTTCTCATCTCTCATGCGCTCCAGACTTATATGTCACCACCTCTGGTCCCTAGTCTTGACATTGCTATCAAAACCATATCTGCCCTTGAAGCCTCAGTTTCTGTCCCCCGGTACCTGATCTGCCCATTCATATTCGCTCAGTTTCTATGCCCATTCTTGTTCCCTTGGTTTTCATGCCTGTTTACGTTCACTTGGTTTTTATGCCTGTTCATGTCCCCTTGGTCCCTGTCTCCTTAGCCCTGGATTTCCCTGCTCCTTAGCCATGATTCCCTGTCCAATCCAGCCTATGCCACTTTGTGACTTCTGTTGTGCCCATTATCCCACCCAGTCATGTGGACCCGTGGGGAGTCCACACTGGCCATATGGGCCCTGGTGTGGCCCCGACCAGAACAGTTTGGCATACACAGACCCAGACCAACTCAAACAAGCTAGCAGATGCTCCTGTTGGTCAGATGGGTTCTCTGCCTGAGCCAGTCTGATCTAATGGGTCCCTGGAGGATCTGAGCCCATCACAGGGTTTGGAAGAGTCTCACATAGTCTTCCAAGGTCCTCAGCTTTCCCCACTTTAGGCACTAGGTGGTACTCCATGTTCCCTTGGCTTTGTGCATCATCGCCACCTTGTCACTGCTTTTTGCCCTTGTCTTGCCCTCCATCATCCTCATCTCTTGCTCTGCTGGGTGTGCTGATACTGCCGTTGGTTGAGTCTGGCCTTTCCTGCCCATTCGTCCATCAGTCTGTCTGTTCTCCTGCTGCCCCCTCCCAGCCATCTGCCCTGTCTTCTGGTATGTTACCTGGTCCCCCCCTTTTTTTGCAAGCTGCTGCCCTGGGTCTCCTCTCTTCGCCTGTATGTCCCTGGTGGCCTGGTCCATCCCTGCCTCCTGGTCGTCCCTGGTGTCCCTGGTCTTCTGCTTTGCGTAGCCTTCCATCCCTGGCTCCTTCCTTGTCTGCCCTTGTTGTCACCTATGCCCTTGACCAGCTTCATGTTCTGTCTTCTCTGTTTGTCCCATGGTTCTCTGTTCCATGGTCCTGTTCTGTCCCCTGCTTCTTCTTGTTGATCTAATTTTTCTTGTTTTCTGCCCTCCTTCTCCCCAGACCTGCCTCCTGTTCAGCCTCAGAAGCAGCTTTTGTGTGTTGGGGGGTGTACTGGCATGCCCTGGTCTGTTATACTTCCCATTGTCCTCTAGGTGTCACCCTTCCCCTGTGTTTCTGCTTTGCTGAGTCATTGTGGTCATGTCATTAGTGGTTTCCACTCATGTCGCATTTCCTCTTTGCCTTTATTTAAGCACTCCTCTTGTATTAGTCCATGGCTGGCTATTGTAGTGTAATGAGTGTAGGGTTCACAGTACTTTGCATTCCCTTAGATGCCTAGTAATTGTGTATTGCCCTGCATCCCCTTGTAGCCTTATCTTGCCTTGTAATAAACCCCCCTTTCTGCCCTTGGACCTCATCTCTGCCTTGCTCTTTGTGACATTATGAAATACATGATATTTTATGTAGCGGATAATTGAGCCAATGTCATCCAGCATAGTAGAGTCAAATGCTGGACAAACAGGTATCCATCTAGCAGACAGAGAGCAGGGAGCTGGAAAACTGGACAATCTGGCATAAAGAGTGACCAGTTTTCAAAGGCTAAAAACAAGACAGCAAAGAGGTAAATATCTACTTGTAGTGTACAATATAGCACTGCATAAAAAGAAGGCAAGGGTCTCCATCTCTGTTTAAAGAACATAGAGCATGGTATCCAACACACTCTTCTAACTAGCATACTAAAATAAATAGCACCCAATTTTATTGAAGGAATCATTAATGAGCAGGGCAATCATGAGCAAGAGTTACAAAGTGGCTTAATTAGCATGATAATGATCTGTCATTTAGTGAGATCCCTCTGCAGCTGTGCACAGAGACTGTGCTCCAGAGAGAGCAGGAGAGTGGTGTAAAGGAGTTAGACAGACAGAAGGAACCAGGATGAGAGTGAGAAAGTAAGATGAAAGACGGAAAGAAAAGAAAAATACCTGGATAAATGAAATATGGAGAAATACTACTGCAGTCTCCTTTGTGAATCGAAAAAGAGAAAAAAAAAGGTCAAAAGACGAATTCCATGATTTTTAATAAATAAAAAGAGCCCACTCCAAACCCATGTGAAAATCCCAGCCAGTTCTTGGAAATAGCACTAAGGCATTGTAAGATATGTAAATAACAATAAAACTATGATTTACAATATAATCATGTAATATTATAAAACATAATTGGGTTATTAATGAGTAGTTTATGTGTCTGTGCAGTTCACAGCTACACATTACACACAGCACTATACACCCCATTACATTCCTTGTACACAGAGATAAATAATTAATAATTAAGTATATATTAAAACAATAACTGCTGATATAACAGAGCAAAGTCTGCTCCAGCAGAATCCCCTGGTTGTCAGCATGAGAGCTCAATAAATGTCCTGACTGGGAGGACTGAGGTGTGGTAACTACACAGACTGCAGATGCATAGGTCTGAAAAATGGCAGAGCCACCAAGACACAATTTAAACAAGCGATCGTGCTGTAATGAGCAGTTACTCCACTCAATAAGAAGAACTGACACTTTTTTTTGTTTTGATGGGTGTAAAACTTTGTTTTTGCAGTTTCGTGATTTCTTTTTCCCAGTTCACATACTAGAGTTTCAGTTTGAAAAGCTAAGAACCATAACAGCAAAAAATGCATTTAAAAATGTCTAGAGATTACAGGTTTATGTATTCTTTGGTTGACAAACGTCATATCACGTTAACGATCATAAATCAAAACTCATGAAACTGTAAAACTACTGCAAAAACATAAATCAGCAGATTGTGGTAGCAGGTTTTGTTTCATTCTTGTTCTTACCATAGTTGGAGGCAGAACTGGCTAAATAGCACCATAATACACATTGTAAGAGACCCATGTCATGACTGTATACATGCTGCATATGTGCCCTTACTGGACAAGAGAACAAAGGATTCACCTCCACTAATGCAAGAAAACAAATTTCATTGGGGGCTGCCTTATTATCATCATATTTTGATCTGTTCTTCATGTGTGAGCCTTCTAGCTCTTAAAATGAACATCCCACTATGGCTGTCACTGCCTCCAACAGAATGAATCAAAACTTTCAAAAGGTAATGTTTTAGTAATATTTTAGAATGTATTTTTGTTATTGCTGCAGTTGTCCTGGTAAGAACAGAAATTTATATGAACACTAAAATATTGTACAGCTTGCGTCATCAGTTAAGTATTTCTAGTGCCAGATCGGATGCTGTCGCTAGGGAGCAGCAGAGGCTAACTTCAGGACTGAGGAGAAACTGACAGGTTAAGCTGCTGAACCATCCCCAGCGTTGTGTTAAAAAGGCATAAGATGAATGTATGGCTGTGAAGCAGCAACTTGTGTAACCACCCCCAGTCAATAGTGTGGCAATCTGCAGTCTGCTAATTGAAACCTATGGGAAATGGCCCTCTAATGGATAGGACTAGGGGTTGCTTTGTTTGATTGAGACAGTTCAGCCATCAAGAGTTAACCCTCAGCCCTTTCTAGCCAGGTGTCTGTAGTTGGGTGGAGTTCAGCTACTGGCTACTATATGTCCGGCAAAGACAGGAAATAAATAACAGTTAAGTAATGCTTTGTGAGCTGTCTTTGGAAAGAGCTAACGATATGAAAGGTTATGAACAGAAACAATTCCTAGAAAATGTGTTCTGATGGAAACAATAAGGACACCTCATCAATTCTGCATGAAGTGTAGCAGTTAATACCATAACATCTCTGACAGTTAAACATTGTGTTATACCTTGTTGGTACATGGAGTAACGTCAGTGCTTGGACTCACTTTTCCTGCACCACGCAAGGTGCTATGCTGTGCATTGAGGCAGGTATGCTGATGAATTTAAATGTGGGGGGGGGGGGATTGCAGGGGCCTGAAGCTGGTCCCTTGGCTGGGGCTGACTAAGCCATATCTCTGTATTGACATGGAGCCACACACAAGCGCTTCCCTGTCGCTGCCAGTCTCTTAATCCTTATTCTCCTTTGATGTAATTAGACTTAATGAAGATTCACAGATCACGTCAGTGTCTAAGCCCTTACTGAGCAGCACTATGGAAACAAGCAGCAAGCTGTGAGAGGATCTGGCTTTGAGAGCTGTTTGTGAAAAGGTTTCGGTGTTTTACTTGTTTTGTGACAGCGAGTCCACCATGCCTGTACTTCATACATGCTTCCTGAGTTTTTATTCCTCTGGCCCTGACACACAACGCCTTTTTACGATCTGCCTTCACCTAGGAGAGGGCAATGCCGACATGTTTATGACTGATGTCTTTGCATTTCCTGGTCAACAAAATCCTGTTATATTCTGACTACAGAAGCCGTGACACGTCAATTCCTGCCTGTAAAAGAATGTGTATTTGAAAATTTTACTGATGACTGAAATTGTCATCTTGCATATGCAAATATGCAAATGCTGAGTTAGCCAAATTCTGGGGTCTATGTGAAACCATTGCAAAGTTACAGGTGTTAAAACGTAACTAATTACAGAGTAAAGAGGCATGTCCTTAATTCATCATCTTCAACAAGGGGAAGAAGCAAAATTATGGGTATTTTCAAATCAACTGATAAATTTCACCCCCCCGTCAACTGAGCCCAGGGCAGGGGTTGAAAGTGAAGCGTATGAGTGCACCTTCAGCCTAGTGTCGCTGTCTGACGAGCCAGCAGGAAGTGCGATGCTCTGCTGGTAATGAAACGATATTGTCTGTCAAGATGAAAGATGATGCTCAGCTGCACCCGGGGACACCAGCAGAATAACAGAGGAGAGGCAAATTAGGCCTAAAGCACCTACACCTTAGACACACACATACACATGTGCCCGCACACACACACACATACACATACATACACATGCGCACACATGCACACGCACACACACACACACACACACACACATTTTACACTCCATTCTACCACACAAATGAACAGACAGAATAAAACAAAATAGCCAGTTTACATATAGTTTAATTATACAGGAATTACTTTATGATAGATTTCTTGCCTATTGTAGTATTGCAGATTTTTAAATGCAACAGGGTTTGTTGTAATTAGGTAGATTAAAATGGAGTGATATATTAACATGACATAAAATTTGCATGTGATCTACAGATCATAAAAGCTCAGGAAATGAAAGACTGTTTAGTTAGAGATGTAACAGAATAAGTAATTCCGTGGTACAAAACTCCCAGAGTCCTGTAAGAGGGGTTCTCAGGTCTTTATTTTAGACAACTGGTCTTTTTGTCCTGTAACTTTGTGCAGCTCTATCTGCAAGGGTTTAAATCCTTCTAGGATCATGTTTGTTGCAGTGGTGCTATGATCAGGATAAATACCAGAATCTGCCTAGTAGATTGTTAAAGTTGCTGTAGGAATTTTAGAGGAGGAGGATTTACCACAGTTAGTCCAATATATGAATTAAACCACTTGTAGTCACCACAAAACTTCAGTGACTCTCCCAAGCAGGAGACTCTTGTCTTTTTGTCGATGGGCTGATCCCCTCAAATCCCAACTGGACTGCTACCCTTACTTATACAGAACATGTCTACCCATGGCTGCTTAAGCAGCCCAGTCTGTGCCTGTGAGTGCCCTTCAATGCCAGACCACAATGTTTCAAAATCTTTTCTGGCCCATCGCCACTGTTGCAACACAAGGCATGATTTCTCCTCTGCCCCTGAGGCACAGAGACAGCACCACCCCCGACGCTATACTTATTTAAAATATTACTTAAAATAAATGGAAATGTTTGTCCTGACACAAACTGAGTGCTTCACATGCAGACACGCACACTCACGGACACACACATGCACACTCACACGCATGCGCACTCAGCTCTATTTGTTGGGTCTCCCCACTGATTTTCATTTTAAGGTCGTTAAGAATTCATAACAGTTCATATCCCCAATATAACAAAATGCAAAAACATTTAAATTAATAGCAGAAAAAGTTCTTTCAGTTATTTAAAAAAATGCTGTGTAATTATTAGTTTGAATCTGTACTCATTATCAGAGCAGGGACAGAATACCAGCAGCACCAGGGCAGCCAGTGTGGTGAGGCAGTATGGAACATACAACAAGGTCACCAGGCTACAGGTTAACATGGTTGTGAGAATGAAAGTTGGCTCCAAAGTGACCGGGCCATCTGTGCTTCTAACTACACCCATCCCTTCAGCCTCCTTTTTACCTTCCTTCTCTTCCTTTCTTGTGCAGGCAGGTCAACATACAGATACACAAGTCAGAGCCGTAGAGCCAGAAAACACAATTCACTGTACCTTAAAGAAAACCCCATCAGCCCTCTCGTCCTTCTGAAGCAGGTGCGTGTACCCTTACCAGCTGGCCTCAGCTAAGCCACCACTCCTGCCTGGAATTTCTGCCTGTCTTAAGGAAGTACTTATATGATCTGTGTCCACACATTGAAAAAGGTTTTCACCCCCTTCCCAAAAGAAATCATAAGTGACTACAGAAAGTATAATGTAACTGTAACAAAGAGACCAAGGCTCAAACTCACAACCGCACAGCCCACACAGAGTTAACAAACAAGAGGATTAGCCTACTGAGCTAAAGACCCAAGTTCTTCATCTGAGGGACTAATCTTACTCTTGTCCTGACTACCAAGTGATTCTCACCATAACACTTTCACGTCCGTTACGTTACCCCTTTTTTACAGGTGCAAAATATAATTGACATTTTCCCTCAGTGAAGAAGTATTTAATAGAATTTCAAAATTCTAAATCTATTTAGCAGTATTAAAAATTAACAATATTGGATTTGAATAGCTTTTTGAAGCTTACAAAGTAGTGTGAAAAACATTAAAAAACCAAACGAGATTTCACTTTGGCACACTTCAAACTAATAAAGTTCAGCTTTTTCTAGATTATTTTAACAGATGGTCAGTCCATTATCTTGGCTCTGTAGGCCATGACCCCTCAGCTCCCTTGGCCCTTCTGTACATGCAACAACAAGCCCAGTGTGGGATGAGTTCCTTCTTCTGCAGGTGAGAAGGTTGGAAACCTGATGTCTGATAACATCACACATGCAAATTACCTTTGAACAGCCCAGAGGCCACAACATGAAGGCTATGCTTTCCATGACAAATTCTGTGTGTGTGTGTGTGTATGTGTGTGTGTGGGTGGAGCTGGTCAGACCTAGTGTGAAATGGGGGCGATCCTGTGCTTCAGCACTCTCTACCTGGTTGCACATCCTGTATAGTCATCACAAATTCCTTAAAATGGACGTTAACATTACTGGCATTCCTCTCCTTTAAGGCAAACCTGAGGTCAGCACTGTCCCCTAATGTCTCCACACAGTCACAGTAGAAAAATTCACAGGCTCTATTCTCAATGGTTTCAGTTGTGATCAACTGAAGTAAGCAAAAGCACGCAAAATACAGCCTTCGTTAGGAACAAGTACCAAACTGGGCTTTCTCTAAAGCATTACTCATCAACAAAACAAGTACAATATTACTGGCAATAATGTACATGCAAGGTTAACAACAAGGTTTATTTGCCTAAACAAAAAACTTCAATAACTTCTCCTCTACATGGTTTATGTAACCTGTCATACATCTTTATCATCCACCAACTTCAAAATTTAACTGTGATCCTTCATTGTCTCCAAATTAAGTCATCATATCGTATATGTACATAGATGTATGTTTTGCCCAGATAAACTGACATGATTTTGAAATTTCAAAAGACAGTATGATCAGCCCTGCACACTTTCATATGAAATATGTTGTGGTATTGTCTGAGGGACATTAGAGTTATTGCTTAGTTTATTGTTGATATGCAACTAGTCCTTAAAAGAGAGACGAGTAGATATTCCCATAATCCTTCTTACACTGGCAGCAGTATGAACCCTTCACACTAACTCTCTCAAGTACTGTCAAATGAGATACAAATTCAGATTTTCATGCTTAATCTCTTAGCAAGCCGAACCCATGCTAATCCACCATGTGCAGATAGGACTCCGAAGGTTTTTGGCTCTTTATGGACCTAGTTTCAGGTGTTTCTTTAAAATTGGGTCATAAACTAACTAAATGCATTTCCCAGTTCCCAAAACAGGTTATGAAAGCATGGAGGCTCAAATTCCATGTAACTAGGAAGACAAACTGTTGTGTGACCATAAAGGCAGGCTTGTGGCTTGTGTTCCACTGGGATGAGCCAGTGTATTTAAGTGTATGTGCGTGTGTGAGGGCACGTGTTCATGCGTGTGCGCATGTGTGTGTGCGTTTAGGGAGAGGTGTCAGACAGGCCCTTCCAGTGGTGCACATGGCTTTCCTCTCACAGTTGCCTCTTTCTAACCGTTCTGCGGCCTGTCTCACTCAGCTCTCTATTTTCTTTTTTGTCATTTAGTCCCTTAATCCATAGCTTCCCAGGAGGAGAGTTGGGATGTCCTGGAAGTAGAGAGAGGGTGCATTTATGCTGCAAAAAAAATAATAATAATAATAACTCAGTCTGCCTTTGGAAACAGTTACACTCTGGCAGGGTTACAATGATCCTGGGACAGAAAGATACAGACCTGGTCAATGAACCAATCCAAAGATATTAAGATGACATTGATAGAGACACAGGGACTGTAGGAGAGCTTCAGGAGCAGGAGAGGTACAACAGGAAAAATGTGGAAGAGTAGGGGCCTACAGGGGCAAGGAGAGACTTGGAAAGGCATACAGAGACAAGGAAACGCATGGAAAGGCATTTAGAAACAAGGAGAGACGGGGAGAGAATAAAGAAATTTGTTGTGCAATACTTTTTACACAATACTCTTTCCTCAGGACTTAAAAATATGCATGATTTATTATACAGAAAAAAATAGATTGCAGCTTTATAGGTAAGATGATTGTGTAACTATAAACTTGATGTTTCACCCAAACAAGAAATAAAATATATGTAAAATAATTGTTTTTAAAATGTTTAAACTATTTTCTGGGGTGTATTCATCTGCCAACCAACTAGAACAAGGTTTTTGTGTCACCTTTCACTATCGTAAGCACATGTTCAGGGCTGATGACCCACTTTCCTTTGTGTCCTTGCATCATACTTGTATTTCAATCATAATTCTGTGATCACTAGAAGTAACATATTTTTAACAGAAACTTCACTGTAATTACCATTGGAAATATTCTGTCCAAGGTTGTTTTAGATTATCATCATGTTTTCGACTTGTTTAGTGCATGTGACCCATTGTAAGCACAATCTGTGTAAAAACATTCTAAGTGTTCTTCATACAAGTGATATCCAAAATTAGTCTTCCATTGCTTGGAAACTATATCATTTCATTTACTGGTTTTGTTGCACTTAGGTCTTGTTTATAAACAAAGCTCTTACCAACTTTACATTGTAATGTTCAGTTTTCAAAATCCATGTCCATGTATATCTGCGAATAACCCAGCTGCAGTATTTACCAGATGTGCCACCCTTCACATGTACCAAACACTTACACAAACAATATATCTATCTGTTAACTGTTTTTGAAGGGTTTTTAAACCTTTAAATCTTTTTTGTTTTTAAAAAAAAATTATACATCCTAACCTATCTTTCTTTATAAACGTACTGCTCAGTTCCCATGTCTGAAATGCTAACAGTTATTTCATTCATTTTCCAAACCACCTTATCCTGTTAAGGGTCACGGGAAGTCTGGAGCCCAACTCAGAACACATAGGGCACAATGTAGAGGACACCCAGGGCAGGGCACACACACCCATGCACACACTACAGGTAATTTGGAGACACCAATCAACCTAACCTGCATGTCTTTGGACTGTGGGAGGAAACCAGAGAACCCAGCAAAAACCCACCAAGCACAAGGAGAACATGCAAACTCCACCCACAGACCCAAGGCAGGAATCAAACCCCAGGCCTGGAGATGCGAGGCAACAGTGCTAAGCACCATGCCACCACAGTTAGTCTGTTAATTTTTTTTTCAAAATATGTAATATAATGCAAGGAGTCATTGGGAGGTCTCAGCTATGTACACTTGAGGTAAACAGAACAAATGTATGATTTTCTGAATACTCTCAGACGCAAAGGATGTTTCTTTCACAATAAACTGTTGTTATAGGATCAGAAATCAAAGAGAAGATAAGATGATCTTTTATTAGTCCCACAGTGGACAGTGAAATTCACATAAATTCAATAAAATTATCATCACATTGAAAAAAATAAAAAAAATAAAAATAAGAATTGCTTTTATGCATCTGTCATTCCCACAGTAAAACAACCAACTCTCCTTTTATAACCTTGAGATCCACACAGCTGATGGAAAAACAACATTTTAGTTTCTCATGGTTTTGTGGTGTCAGTCTTAGCAGTCTGAACATGACATAGTAAAAATAAAACACATGAGAGAAAGGTCAAAGTGCAGTTAGTTTATGGGGGAACCCAGAGCCAGATGGTGATGTGTGTGTGTGTGTGTGTGTGTGTCTGTCTGTCTGTCTGTCTGTCTGCATGCTTCTGTTAAAACAGTCTCAGTCGGTATTGGTCTGATGGAGATTTATGTTAATTGTAGCTCCACCATGGAGGTGATGCTTTAGTTCTGTTTTTGCACATGAAGTGTGGGTTATTGATGAGTACACGATTTACTGACTGCACCTACCATTTTTTCTCCCTTCCTTGAACTAGCATGGACTGAGATCTGATGTAAAGTCCTTACATGAAGCACTGCATTCATAAAGTGAGCCCCTTAAATAAAACTGACCCCTTTTGATGGCTATCACAGGATGTCTTCTACAAAGTGCTTTTCTTTTCTTTGTTAACATGGCCGATTCCTGCCAAATATCCCCGCTAGCGCCCCTCACGCTGTGTGGGAATACCACGTTACACTGTATGTGGTTCTGTTTTAAGGTCCACGGAGCTTTGTGAGTATGGACAACATGCACATGAATACACAATCCAGCAAACAAAGTCCGGACAGCTTGGTACTGCCAGAAAGCATGGCACCTTTTTGGGTTTATCACACTTCAACTCTCAACCTCACTTAGGTCCACAGAACCGCTTGTATAATCATGACTGTTCAGTCTGGGACACAAACAGCCTGTCTCTATATGTTTTCCTTCTGCGAGCTTCAGTAGTGTGATGGTTATGTGCAGACAGGGAGGCCCAGCCCAGTCGGTCAGGAAGGTCACAGCTATGAATAATTTTCTTCCAAGCTTCTAGAAAAGGGATTTAACTTTACACACCTGTCAAAAGCCCCGTGATGTGCAGCCACTAGGTCATCCTGCAGTGGAGAGGGCGAGGGTTTGTATTTGTGGCATTATGACATTCTGTTTATCTGGACAATAACAGTGCCCAGGTGGGTCTTCACCTGGCAGTACATGGCCTTTAGCGTGGTCCTTAACCCAGTCCTGACAGCTCACACTCTGGGTTCACTGACTCATGTTCCATGATCACAGAGGAAGCCTGTGATGCTGAATGATCAAAACATGGACGTTGTGATTTAAAAACGGGTTATTCATTACAGGCTCAAAAAAAACCATAATCTGGTATTGCACTTGTAGATTTCTAAAGTGACCAAATGACACACTCCTTAGGTGAGTACAAGACATTGCATCAACAAGGACAGAACACCCTCCAAGCCCCACCTTGAAGCACTTTGCCTTGTAGATAATGGCCATGATGTAAGAGAAATGTTCAAATGCAAGATTTTGAGGAGGATAACCTTCTTTATCAGCCCATTTTAGATCGTGTTACTCCAGTATACAGTGTGTGTGTGTGTGTGTGTGTGTGTGTGTGTGTGTGCGTTCCTGGTAGATTTCAGGTGGAGGTATTGCATCGTGAACCACAGCCTCAGGAGAAGTCATTTCCAGCACTAAAGACAGGGGTGTTTCTCTCTGTTTGTCTGACTGTATGGGATATGCAGTGAACTGGAGACTGGAGACAAGCACCCCAATTGCATCCTGCCCAGTCCTATCGCTCCCCCTCACTTAGCTGGAGGCAGGACTTGCACATGCACCCACTGAGCTGAAATCCTCCATAAAACAGACCAACTGGGGAAAACTCTGATTAAACAGCTCATACACTAACTGTAACCTTTATTTTTTTTATGAAGCAGTTTTTAGCAAAATTGATATGCCATTTTCCTGAGTCAGGGTGTTTTTGACAGATAGTACACTGGTAGATGCCTGTGCAGCTTCGTGTCACCAGGCTAACCGTACACATTGGCTGAACTAAAAAACACTACATTTACAAGTTTAGGAAGAACAAAGTGAGAGGAAGAAACAAGTCATACACTGTAGGGAACCTGTCTCTTGATCACACAAATATTTTGTAACTTCTGTGAACACTGTGAGGTAAATGTGTAAGTTGTTTGTAGCTGTGTAAAGGATCTGTACAATTGGTACAGCTGCCACATGTAGAAGGAGACACCATGATGTCAGTGTTTCTCAGTGACTTATGGGGATAGGAAGTACTGTTTTGCTGTGGGATGAGTCATATCAGAAGGTCAGTGATATTACTGGATTTAAGAACAGACGTAACTGTTGGCTGGTTGTTTTCTTATTGTTTTCTTATTTAGCAGTAAATTAATTTTTTATAAGCTTTATTGTAGGTTCTGCTTGGATTACATTGCTGGTTATATCACAAATTATTTTGTAATTCATCTTTTATTTGAACTTGCAACTATGCAATTTGAACTGGAAACTATATGCAGCCTGGTAGCTCAATGGATAGAACATCAGACTGGGATGTGGAAGTATCTAAGTTTGAATCCCAGCCCAGGTGCTAGGTGGGTCCTTAAGGAAGACACTCAGTGCTCCTTGGAGCATCAGGCACCAGGATGCACTATAAGGAACATAGGAGCTGGTGGAGGGAGTGTGATGCAACATTCTGCTGGGAAACTCTTTGTTCAGTCATTCATGTGGATGTCAGTTTGACATGTGCTACCCATCTCTGTGTTGCTGTTGACCAGATACACCCTTCAGGGCAACGGTAATCCCCGTCACACTGCATAAACTGTTCAGGACCAGTTTGAGGTACATGACAAAGAGTCCATGCCTTCTGGGTTTTGGTGCACATTAAAGAGCACCTGCATATTAGACAGGTGGTGAACATGTTCTGGAGATAAGAGAGCTCCAGCAAACAGGAACTTTTTCCCATGCTGTTCAGCTCAAAACCTGCTCAGTGGAGATAATTAAGAGGATCTGAAACTCATTAAGGGTTAATTCTATATTTTGTTTTGAAAACAGCCATAGTCTCATTCTATGATCCTATTTAGCAGACTTTAGAAGCTTATGGTCTACAATCAAAAGTTGATGCCAGCAGAAGTTCCCATTTTTACTTTACAAAGGTTATATTAGCAATATAGTTAACTGGTACAGTCTTTTGAAGTGGTAGCTGGTCATCATGACTCTAAATTGGGGCAGAATTGCACCTACTTCATGGTAGAAGACAAAGGCAGCAGCTGCTCATTCTGTCAGATAAACGCTGAGTGCCCATGATGTGTATGAACGTTAACAGAGCGAGAACTCTCTCGTGCTGCAGCCGGCCTCCCACAGCTCTTGCTCACTTTGAGACTGAAGAGTAGGCACTGTTGGGAAGCTGCCTCCATCTGTTAATCGCAAACTATTTTCTATTTTTCTCTAACAACATCCCCAGTGTGTAACAACATGCTGTAGGAAAGATCCTCAGTTTTATGCAAACTCTTACAAGAGAAGCAATGAGGAAGCAGGTGGAAGTTGAAGGAGAATCTACACCTTCCACCCAGATGACCACAATCTCATATTCCGACTTTCACTTATTACAGAAATTAGAGGCTAGGGAAGTTACTGCATGCTTGTAGCTATGAAGAAATGGAAAAGCTGATTGCCAAACTCTTTGGATAACATCACATCAAGAAGTCTCGAGAGGATCGCCTGACAAGTCAATTAACCTCGTAGCCTGCTATACACATGCTCTCTCTCTCTCTCTCTTTCTCACACACACACACACACACACACACACACACACACACGAACACACAAATGTGTGCGCACACACACACATGCACACAAATGATCATACGAGTACATATCTAAGGTTAAGACAACAATTTGTATTCTTAGTCTAAAAACTGCAATAATAAAATTGTGACACTTTTTGCATTTTCCATCTAAAGTTTTTAAACCAAACTGTTATGTTGGAACGGAAAGCCCGAATGATTGTACAAACATTAATTTCCATGTTTAGCATATGGAGTGCTTGTTGCAGTCCTGATGTTCCTCACTGTGCACGTGATAAAACGTGGACGTGAGCTTTCTGCACAGGTGAAGCATGTGTGAGCGCTCTGTTTTTGTGAGTGCGCGCTCTGTGTGCGCTCTGTTTGTGTGAGCGCTCTGTTTTTGTGAGTGCGCGCTCTGTGTGCGCTCTGTTTGTGTGCGCGCCCAGTAATTGCTATGTTTGCTCACCAAATGGCTGTGCTTGCAGCGTATATCAATACTTCTCCTCCGGCAGTTAGATAAGTGGCCCATTCTACTCTCAGGGGATAATCGATCATGTGTCAAGGCAGAGCTCCAGCTCCCGGAACCTGTGCTTCTTGCACGGAGGATCGTTTGTCCCAGATCTGCAGACCAGTGCTGTTACAGATGTCCAGGTCGCAGTACAGGGGCTGTGTGTGGCTTGCCCGTGCAGCAGACAAGGAGATATATACAAGTGTGATATATACACTCCCACCCCCATTCTCCACTCAGCCTGCCAATGAACATTTCTCTGGGCAGAGAGCTTTGACAGACTGCCAAAGTAGAATTAACCATGCACCGAGAGAGATTATGGGTGTTTTATCAGTGTTTGTCAAACTCCAGCTGAAGTGTTGTGGTACGGAGTGGCACGTCTTTGAAACATACAGTGGGTGGGATTACCAGTCAGCTGTCATTCGTTGCCTATTGTAACCCCGTGGGAAGTGAACTAAACCTGTCAGTTTGTTTTTGGCGGAGTATGGCAAATCCACCCACCAGTTTTTGAACCCTCTTTTTTTCCCCACTGCTAGTGCATCATATAACATTGTGTTTATTTATTCTTTCAACTTCTTCTCAATGGGATAACCACAAGTCAACATCAAGTGATCTCTGTAAGATTTTTTTTTTTATGTAGAAAGAGAACATTCTTTTGAGGAATTAATGTATAACACATTAGTCTAGGAAGGCATACAAACATATGCAAACTGGAGTACAAGCCTTGCTACAGGTGTGTCCTTCCCATCAATATATAATTTCCAGTGCTCCAGCTAAGGAAACGAGTCTGTTTGCAGGCTCACTGCTCACAGGGCATATGGTCTGGTGATGAAAGCCACCACCCAAAGGGTATCCCTTTTCTGGTTTACCGCTCCTGTTTTCCCTTATTTTCCTGGCTATCGATTTATAAAAAGGCCCCAACTCCTGCCCATCAGTGACTGATTTCTCCTCTGCAAGGGGACAGGGCACACCCAGTTCCATTGGCTGCCACTGGTTGCCATGGTGTGCAAACACATAAACAGGCTCAGCCACATGAGCATGCATATATGTGAACACAGTATGAATGCCTGCGTGTGTGTGTGTGTGTGTGTGTGTGTGTGTGTGTGTGTGTGTTTGGGAATTTCTTCCAGATAATTTTAGGACTTTTCAAAAATTCATCTTAATTATCTCCAGAGACACCCTATGCATTTCTACAGCTCCTTTTGCAGCTGCTGTGGCTAGCCTCTTTCTGAGATGTGATAAGACTTTGCATTAAAGCCTGTGATATGAAACTGGTGATGGTGTGTTAGAGTGGCTTTATGATAGTCCATGTGGGGGCTGCTGTGTGTTCCTAACAAAACAAAAACAAAATCACTTTTGACTATTTAACATTGTAAGGCCAAGAGACCTACAGTTAACTGCTGACTTAATTCAATTAATTAATCTGATACTACATGTCTTAATAGGAGTTCAGTGTTCTGACAAATGATAATACTACATTAGTAGGACAATTTGTACCTTTCTAGAGCCAGATGTATATGGAGAACATCTTAACAATGTCAGCTTTGGTAAGTAACAAGATTGTCTCTCTCTCTCTGTCACCTGTCAAATGTCTTGTACTTCACTTTCTTAGGTTTTTAGTCGGGAGCTGCAAATAAAGACCACTCTTGCAGGATCTGCCTGACTCTTTGCTGCCATCTACAGGCCAAAATTTTGTGGCGCAAGCAGGGACCACAGCATTCCAGACATTAGGAAGCTTAACTAGCTTACAGATGTATTCTGTGAAATAAGGAACGCAGCTGTGCTGAAGAGAGCAAACACTGACTGAACAAAACCACACAGCCCAGGATGGAAGTGGGAGTGATGAGGGGTAACACAGACTCACAGTCACACAGAGCGATAAATATACAGAGAGACAGACACGCACACATGCATGCATGCACGCCCACACACAGAGTTATACTGACACAAATCCACACATATGGAAGCACAATGCTGCCAACAAAATATTTTCAATTATGTCATTATTACGAGATATGTCGTAAAAACATCTTTCAAAGCTAAAATAAGATTATTTTATTATAAAAATCATTTTAATGAGATAAACATTAAGTTAAAACATCATATTGATCTGGTAAAAACGACATAATTTTGAACGTGACAGATCATGTTTCATTTCTTCCAGTAGTTGCCACTATGTGGGCAAGTATGACAAGGGAGGTGCATGAATATTCCAAAGACATGCTGGTGCACAACATTAAATCATAATGAAACCAGTGAACTTGTGTCAGTACTGCAAGTGTTACTGTTCACACACCATAGCTGTTTTGTGTGCTGCAAAAGCTGGTCAGAGCTTCCATTGCAGTTCATTATCACGTATATGATGAACACCAAACACGCTGCCACATTAGCATGAGAGCTGGAAGACTCTCCTTGTTGCCAAAGTTTGCCTCTGTGCTTTTGTTTCCAGGGAACACCAGGGAAAATAACCCCATAGATGACTGGCAGTGATGGGGTTGTGAGACGTATTCAGCAGCCACTTTCCATCTTCACAACCCAAATTAACTCAACTGTTTCCAGGGTACCCAATAGCACCTGAGGTATTATTTCAACTGGCACAAAATGATAACTAATTCCTGCCCAATGCGAGCCATACAGCGGATTCACAATGTGTTCCAATAAGTGTTTTACAAACGTACTTTTAAATGAGTAAAAGTTACATTTTTGCTTGTAAATCCGCACTCAATAATTTAAAACGATGACAGTGATGTTTGATCACCTCCTAAAGCAGGAGTCCCCGTTGTTCAGCTCAGCAGGCTGATCCTCTTGTGTGGCGTTTTGTGTGGGCAGTGACAATGCAGGTTCACAACCCAGTGGCCCTCTTAGTCCATTACAGTGTTTGTAGAAGTATTTTAAAATTCATGAAAAACCAGTAACAGAAATCTACTTTTTACAGCAGCGTTCAAACCACTTACCCTGGCCTTCCTGTTTTCTTTATTCATCCTTGTACAACAGTGGAGCCCACCTGTAGCAAATTGGATTGATTCAACATAGTTGAGGAAAACACACACCATTATTTATAAGGTCCCAAAACTGACAATGCATATTAGGACAAAAACAAAGCCATGGAATTTGAGGCTACTTATTGGGAAAAATGCTGTATTAAAATTAATTTAATTAAATTACTGAAGACCTTTACAACAAACTGACTGTCTCTTACCTCAAAGTCTGGTGTGCAGTGTATTATTTCTTGATTGTTTGCTTATTAACAGTTTGTTATTTGTCAGATGCCTAAGGTGAAATTCAGAATTTTCCTGACAGAGGGCAAAAATCAGGGTAATGGTATGTGTCCCAGGAACACAGTGCCATAAATAACTATGGAATGGAAGAAGTTTGTAGACACTAGGACTCTTCTTAAACTTCAATGTCTGGCCAAACCAAGTAACAGGGCAAGGACAGTCAGAGTCACAAAGCATCAGAAGTCCTCTGCAGAGATGGCAGAACCTGCTGGAAAGACGACCATCTGGGCAAATCTCCATCAATAAGCCTTTATTGTAGAGTAGCTAGAAAAATCCACTTGAGTAAAAGGCATGTAACTGCTGAAAAGGAGTTTGCTAAATTGGCCCTTAAAAGTGTGCAAAATGTAATGGGGTCTGAATACTTTCTGTTCTTGGCTGACACTGGCTATGCAACCTGATTTTATACCTGAGACCTGTCTACCAGCTTGTTCTTTACCTGAAATCTGCCTCACATCTTGTTCCAGATGAACCCTATGCTGATAGAGTTAAGAGTTGTTTTGGCAATACATCTGGACAGCAGCGTGGATCAGCAATAAAACAAGGGTGGAACAAGAAACAGGAACAAGAAGCTTAAAAGCATAAGAAAACATGCAGAAAAATACATACAAAAGGGCTTTCAGGAGCTGCAGAAACTGGCCTATTGCCAATACTGTTTGTTACAGTGAGTTCACACCTCTCTTCACGTACATGCACAATCACAAGAAAGTTTTTAGTGTATTTGGAAGCATGAAAGACAGCCCACCTGTAAACGTATTTAAGAATTAGTGAAACACAGTCATATTACTCATTTACTCGGGTTTCCTTACAGAGCAAGGCCAGTACTATTTAATTATGCTATGATGACATATTTCATATTTTTTTTATGGCACTGACGCATCAGTGGCACTTGGGGGGTTACTACCACACACCTCCTCATAATCTCATGTAAAACAGATACACATAATGTACGCTGGTATTGACAACAACCTCTCCATGCTATTGAATTTTAACACACAACACACAAAATGTCAGGGAGAAAATCAAACAGTCTTTAAGAACATGCAAAATAACAGACTGTGTGTGTGTTATAGAGCATCAGTCCACGGTCAAGTCACACCCCCCTCCCCCAATGGAGTGTAGCTTCTAAAATTGCAGAGATACACACATAGGAATATTTAACACAACTTTCAGCTGTTCTTCACTCACAGTCTGGAAAATGAGCACATAGCTAGGGTGCCTGCTCTAAGCATGTTCTTAAGTCATGCTGAAAACCAATTAAAAAACATCTATAATGAGGTCCATCGTTTCCTCTCATGTGCTTCAGATTATCTAATAGAAAAAGAAGAATAAGTCTGGTGTAGACAATGACGGGTTGTCATAGCAGTACGCACACACACACACACACACACACACACACACACACACACACACACACACACATACACACTACATGCACATAACCAAGCTAAAACAGTGTGCTGTCTGAAAAACTGGTTTTCCAGCAGTCACTGTTTGAGGTTCCTATCACATAACTAGTGTTTTCAGCAGACTTATTAAGATAATGCAGGTGTCACTTGATGCTTCATAAATCAGTCAAATGCTCAAAGCCCTCAGCCTCTCATTGACAATCTGAGGAGGTGTTGCATTTCTGTCACCAGAGAGTTGAATTCAATTAATTTTTATATAGCGACTTTTACAACGAGGTGCCTCAAAGCGCTTTACAGAAGAAATGCAGATCTTATACGCATAACAGCAAGTATCCAGTCAAATCAAACTGTGGAGAGGAAAAACGTAGGTAAAATGATTCATCCTTGTTGGGGCAAATATACTAAATATACTATCTAAACAATGGAGGACCTGCACAAAAATAATTGCAACAGATTGATCACTTCAGCACAGATGAAAAATTCACATAGAAGGTCAATGCCTGTGTTAGTTCTCTGTGTCAGATATTCATATGTCTCCACATTACAGAGTACAGCACTACAAGAATAGGCTACAGAGTATTACTCCTTAACAGGTGATTTCCAGCTATGGTAATAATCACCATGTCATACCTAATTAAAGTTATGGATGCACATTTGAATTTCATCTAAATGTTTTTGAGGTGAAGGAATGCTGATTGCTGTTCCAATGTCTGGGTGAGTCAGTGCTTTGGGTCAAAGAGAGCTGTCAGAGATCACTGTGAGCTGTGTGAGAAGAAGCATTGAAGGGAGGCCAATAAAAACATCACTATCTCTTAGAGCGGCTGGGCAGCACACAGCCAGCCTATAAAAAGCATGTATCTGTGACTGGACCTATGACAGTCCGTTCCAAACACTAACACGCATAATGCCAGCCACTCTGATGCCTTCATTGACAGTCCAAGCTCAGTTAGATTGGAAACTGATGTCAAAAATACATCCTTGTCTGTCAGACAGTCAAGGGTCTAACAATTTAATTACAATCAAATTCTCACTAGGCAGCAAGTGGAAGGGAACATATGGTCACTTAAGGGTGCTCACCTGGAAGCTATCAGGAAACAATGAGGGTTAAATGCTGTTATGACCCCTGAAGACTTAAAATATATCTTCATCACTGTACTGGTTCCCTTTTCCAAGCGCAAATATTGGTTTTGCTAATGGTAACAGAGAAACAAATCTTCTAACATCAAAGCTAAAATTTAAAATGGAAATTATGTAAGGGGATGTTTGGGGGGAATGAGAGGGACATGCCCCTCCACCCCAGCATGTGAAGGGAGTGAATTATCTCTCCCAGTCACCATGCCCGTTGTTTATTTAAATCATTTAAGGTAAAATGAAACCTACATCACAGGATCTTAGGAAGCACTGGATCACTGGTAGTGTGAAAAAAACTGGGATCTGTATGAGGGTAAAGAGAACTGGGGTCAGTGCTAATGCAAAGGGAGCTGGGAATATTGCATCAACGTGCAAAGGACAGTTCAACTGTGACCTGTGTCAGTGTGAACAGAACTGAGAACAGGGCTTGATGTAACCTGGGAACCATGTCAGTGTGATGGGAACTGTGTTTGAGAAATCACATAATATAAAGCCTGAGAAATGAGTGAAAAGTACCTAAGATGAGAAGCAGCCAACATGAAGGCTATGATTAATATTCTGTATTTTTTACTCTCTCAGGTTTGTGCATCGATGGATGGTCAATGTTTTTGTCAGGTGCCTTGAAGAACATTTTGGTATGTCCATATCGTCAATGGGAAAAACTACATCTCTGCTACTGAAGATATTTTTCTTCAGATACATGTAGTTGGTTTAAAGTGGCATGTATGTTCATATATTTCAATCATGAGGATTTATAGATACAATGTTAAACTGAAGAGCATGTAAGGGGAATAGGGAAAGTTATTTTCAAACCTTTAAAATGAAAAATTAATTGGGAAAAAAGCATAGTGTTGCAGGATAACCCATATACATTTACTTTTGTCTCCAAATCTGAAGATAATAGATGAATAACAGTCCTTCAGCAAAATAATGAAATTGCAGGTCATGTAATGAACTGGCAAATTCAAACTTGTCATCCCCTACAATAGCTTTGTAACGTTCATCTTACTCTATGAACAAGTAATCTGTAGCTTTGTCAAGGTCAATAACTGTCAGGTGTGTTGAATTCAGTGTGAAATGTCAAGGTATTACATCACAATGGGGGTAAATGTTTGCTTGTGGGTGTAGTTATGAAAATATATAAGACCGTTTATTCTGTCAGTTGCTGCTAGCCTGTTTTTGATTGCGAAATTAACATAGACTGTACCATATCTTAATTAAGCAATGGAAGACTTTTCAGGTGTGGTATGAATTGCTTAATATTGAAAATCCTTCCAAATAATGGGTGAAATGCTTCTGACATCAGTCACAGGAAGGTTGTGAAAGAGATTTTAAGGGAAGACTTAGCTGAGTGAGATGGGTCATTTCAAAATGATCATAACTTCCTGTTAGATTGAACAGGTTGGAGTAGCTGAAACAGGTTCATCAGAAACATGGTTAAGTATTGAGCTGGAAATTACTTTTTATTCAGTGTTCATATACTGACATTGAGTTTCCAAGTGTTAAAATGTACGTTGTTTGCCCCAGGGGTATACTGGGGAAATGGCTGGGAAAGAGAGAGAAAACCAGGGTGCTGAGAGGGATGGGCTACGTAAGGTGTGGAGATGAGAAAGGGAGTCTGAGCAATGCATCAGTAAACCTGTCACTCAACTGCTGCTATACTGCTAAGCAGGATGTTCTGTGTGGCACTACAGTCCAAAACACCTGCCTATACCTGTTTGATGTTGCAAACAGGTGGGGAGATGATCACCATCTCACACTCAGGTAGACATTTCAATTTTGACAAGTCAATTTATAAATTCTAACAGTCACATCTTGCCACCGGGAGAAGTTCTGAAAGCTTTGCTTCAAATGGGGAATCTGGTTGGAATGAACAAGTGTCGTGAAGACCTTCAGAGGATTTCTCGTGATGAATAATAAATGACATGAGTTTCTAACATTCCAAAATAACTGTTAGGCTAACCTGACAGCGTAGGTTGGATACAAGCCAATCTAACTGACAACTAACTGAAACAGGCCAAGTAAAACAGACTCTCAAGACACAAGGTCAGGCAAAGTGCTGGGAGCCTGACCTAACATTTGGTTAACAAATCATGAACGTTTGGCATGAGACATGTCTACTGCTAAAACAGTAATTGTTCCCCAAGCGATGGCTTCTGATGAGTTCAGTGGGAGCACTAACACATGGCATTTCAACAGTCCTTCTGTAATTTGATATATATTCAGACATTCTGTCTGCCACTTCCTGACTTTATCACCTTGGTGAGTGACTGCTGAAAGACAAAACACGGTTGTCAGCACACCCTTCAAATAACCTATAATTTTCCACTCACAGCCTCCACCTTCAGCTGTTACCACACTTACATGTGATATCTGTAGCCACATGAATTATGTTATTCAACATGTGATGCCAAGCGGTTAGTTTGAACTGGCAGGAAATTAGTGAATATAACAGTCAGTGGAGACCAAATATTTTGTTTATCTGGTTTCTGTTTTATTTACATTATTTTAGATATCATAATTGTCTTTATGTGATTAATATGAAAAAGTAAATAAAAAATGCTTTTGTCTGAAAATACAGAATTGCTGGTACTTAGGACTGATATATCTCCCACTTAGCCATTATGTCAAACCACTTTTACAATTTAAGGCCTGGAGCCTGACCCCCATTAAACAGAGCACAAGCCAGGAAAAGCTCTGGATGGGGCACTAGTACAAAACAGAATGCATGTGCAATGAGCAAACAGCAGAAGCAAGTGAATATCTCAAACGCACAAGAACCACATCAGGACTGTAGAACACATACTCAAGGACAACCCACCAACTTATCACATGTGCTGTTCATTCAAGGGATGAAACAAACACTGCCCTACATTCATGTAAAGTATGCGTAAGATATCTATATTAACTTGTAATCTTATAAATTATAATTTGCAATTTTATTCAGTTTCCTCAGAAAACTTTTGTTTTAGTCAGTCAGTCAGTCAGTCAGTTTCTATACTGCTTATTTTTGGTGAGGGTTGTGGGGAAACCTGGAACCCATCCCAGAACACAGAGAGGCGACAGTGCTAACCACCACGCCACTGTGCCACCCTATTGTTTTAGTGGCTTCACCAATTTGTGTTCTCAGATTTCCTTCTTACTTCATATTGTATGGTGTAATTTCAAGACTGGTGACTGAACAGTTAATAAGGTAAACATAAAAAAGAGCTTTGACGACAAAGCAACCTGTTGCTTGGCAACTCTGCATTGATGCTGTGACGTGCCTGCGGTCTCGTATGATGGTTACCTCAGAACCTTTTTAAAGATAGATTCTGGGCCAGAACAGCTCCACCCACAGAATGGAGCTTTGCCCAGAGATGATACTGTACAGGCTTTGGCCTGACTTTCGTCTTCATCGCTAGAAACAGGAGAAAAGACTCACTTAAACTGACAGTTCTAGTTGAGATGACATGAAAGGCAGTGACGAGGTACCACCCTTTATCTTGTACTGTTACCTGCGCAAATCCTTTCTATACTTTTCCTGTAAAAATCTCTCACACTGATGCAAAATCTTAGTTTTAATCAAGTGATAATCAAACATAATTATACAGCTTACTATTAGTCTTCATATATGCAGTTGGGTAGGCAGAGATCATCCAAAAATGTATTCATTCATTTTTTTACTTATTATATATTAGGGATAGCTTTGTGTTATTTAAAGCAGAGGATCATGCTTCAGACACAGGCTGCTGATTTTAGTTAGAACAGGAATTTCTAAACCAAAGGAATTACTGTGCTGTGCAGCAGGACATGAACATCTTTTTCTGCAGGTCAGCAAGCTCTGAGGTGATAATGGAATCTCTCAGGTTTTATTACAGACTATAAGAACTCGACACTTATATCTCTGGGGCCTTCCAGGGCAAAGTCTTGTAATGATATAAATCACTCTCACACTGATTACATGATGTTTGGGAGCTAATTTTAAAAAGTCCCATTATCTGTCAGAGGTAGACGATAAGATTGCGTTTGTTGCACTCGTGTCACAGGGGATGTGGTGACCCAGAGGAGGGTCCAAAGCTCATGGACACATGCTCCCCCTGGTGGCAAAACACAAACATCAGGAAACAGAAAACTAAAACACCAGCTTTTTAAATGCTTAAACAGCTAAAATCATGGTCAAGAAGACAAAAATTGAAATAGTTTAATATCACTAACCAACATATTTCTTTTCAAATGATTCTATATCAATAGTCACCTTCTTGGTTCTCCAAATTATGTAATATACACACAAAATCAAGCCAACAGTAAAAGCACGTTGGGTGACCACACTGTTGGTTGCTGCCTCTCTGTTTACAGTTCTAGTTTTCTTAGAAATGTTAATCATGGCTGGAAAACAAATACTGTATATCTGGTCCTGTCCGGTCCGGTCCTGATCTTCCCTGCATATTTGTATACACACTGAATTAACAGCTGGCAGAAGGTAACCCCAGACTTCACAACTTCACAAGTTCAATGACCACATGTATCTAGATGTGGAACCTCACATGTATACTGTGTTTATAACAGAGGTTTATACTGGCATAGGATACAGAGTAAATCACAGCTAGAGGACTGATGTTTACAGTAAAGTGTACTAGAGGATAGACAACCAGTACAGTCTGCCTTTCCAGGCACATATTTAAAAAATAACTTCGATTCATTCAATTTTCAACCGTTCATCCTGGACACAGTTGTGGGGGAGCCTATCTTAGGCAGCTTAGGACACAAGGCAAGGTATACCTGAAAAACTGAAGAACTACCAAAGTACCAACCCATCAAAGGCTGCACACACACACACACACACACACACACACACACACACTTGTTAAATGCAAGAAGAGTCCTCAGTCTGTCTATTTTTTACGTGCTTGCACTGGGCAAAATAGAGGAAACTTGATCAAGGGGGTAAATCAATCCATGGATCAATGCATAGACCAGGAAAGCACTAATACAGTAATGCTAAATAAATACGTACATAATGTCAACTGATCACCAGACTGATTTAGGATTAAATGACTTCAGGGAATCAAACCATAAACTGATAAATGATGTTAATATAATGAAAGTTGGGACCAGTTATCCTTTGGTCCCACCTGGCCCTCTCTGCAGCACGCTCCTGCAGGATGGACTTCATAGCTTGTGACCCTTGCCTTGTGTTTCTTGGCTTTTTTGACTTTAGACTGACTTTTCAAACTAATTGCCAATAAAAAACTCTGTGTGTATCACTACCTCTCTCTTCCTTTGTCGAGTGTTATACAGGCGCTCTGAGACGATGTATTGGTGTTCTTAGTAAGGATCTGAAGAAACCCCACAATGTCTCCCATATTTCAGCAAACAAGAAGTGTTTTATAGTCTTTTTCAGACAGTGTTAATGCATGGAACTGAGGTGTTGAGGGCAACAGAACATCTCTCAGACCACAAATGCAGAGGTTGCCTGCAAGCCAAAAACAGAGGACTGGATAGACCATGTCCATTATGAATATTAATGGAAAGAATTACCATTATGCAATAACTAGTGTAAGGGCACCATCATGACATTGCAACATCAAAACAACTTTCAACAAAAATAGCTGAATACCAAATTCTCAGTTTGGACAGAATAAAATACACAGTCTCATACTGGGACAATAAGCTGGAAACAGCACTAAAATGACACAAACACCATTTGTTTTTATTTCTTTAAAAAAAAAAAAGCAAACTGAATGTTTTCTACAAGGCTGACATGCAACACTTAAATAAGCTGACATACTTTCAAATGTGAATGTTGACTCAGCTTTATGCAAATCAGGTCTCCTACTACTGTGTTCTGTCACTACAAGACTACATTCCCACATGCCTCTTTGTTTCTCTTGTCCCAAACTAGACTGACCAGGCTGAAGATATGGCAGATTCCAAGGGGAAAACACCAGTTGGGCCTCTTACCTCGTATCTGTACATCAATTCCGTGCCAGTGCTTAAAAGCATCAAATTTTATTACAGACAACAGGCTGGAGTGACTTTCAACTGTTTTTTATTCAGCCACTGTTCTTTGTACCATTTGTTTTCTTTAAATCGATTTTATTGCAAACAGCCTTTAAAGTGCAGTGTGTGTCAGGGTATAAGCTCTTTGGTATAGCACACTCAGGCAGTGCAGGCTGAATGAAGGCCTGAGGATGTCCTAACTGACAGTGCAGTCTTGCACATACAGTAATCTACTCTGAAACTATCTACAGTTTCACTTTCCACGGTTTCAGTTACTAGCGATCAACATAGGTCTGAAAAATGGAAAATTCGGTCAGTTAACAATTGATACGTTAAAAATTATACCATTCCGAGTAGCACAATGAACCGTTTGTCCAAGACAGGAATCATCGGTTTGTCCAGCATATCCACGCTGTATACGCTACCCACCAATTAGTCACTTAGTATCTGTCTCAGTTGTCAGGTCAACTGTTGTGGTATCACAGTACTTATGTTGAAGTCACCCTTATTTTACTTTATAATGAATGAATGAATGAATGGCTCAAAAGCACAAAAGTAGTGATGCTGGCAACTTGGATATGCCAAAGAGAATATTTAAAGTAAAGTTCTCGTCTTAATAAGAGAAGAAAGTTAAATTACATTAAATTGCTAAAAAGGATCTAGTTATTATTGTTAATCTCTTACTGTGCCAAACTTATAATTTAAACTTAATCATAGGTATGTATAGGAAAAAAAACAATGTGTAAGTGTATATATAAAATTAATGTAATTAATTCACATAAGAGTGGTATATAATTTGATTGGGGGTGGGGCTTAGTTTAGCAATGCCTGATCATGTAAGAGCTGCTTGCTTACTGTTGAATACAGTAAAACAACAGCACATCAGCCCCTCTTACCTGGTCATCTTTTGCAGAGCAATACAAAATGAAATACATGGAAACAGACACTGACTTGGTGGAAGCGTGTCACAAGCCTACATATATAGCTTTTCAAGTTTGTCGTAAAAGGTGTTGAAAGTCAGATGTGACACAGTGAAGTGACTGGATTTTGTGGGAGAAGATCGAGGGCAAGAAAACGTTACAAATTTCTCCATATGAACACATGTTACTGTCAACACTGACAATGATTTTGATCAGTATATTAATTTATAAGATGGGAAAATTTACTTTAGTACATGCTTCAAAATTGTGAGCAATTGTTCTCTTAGGCAATAAAATTTAAAAACTACTTCAGTTAAATGAAACTGAATGTATGTGAATAAAGTAGAGAAGAATCAAGTTATCATTTAAACAAAAAACACCTTGTTTTGTATGGGTTTCTGTCTGCTTCTCCTACAATGTCCATTTCATTAATAGTAGAGGAGCTGATTTCCTTTCGAGGTGAAGCTTGTCCTTCCCAGATTTTGATAACACGATATTATTTGCACAAGTTTCTAAGTCGGGTGCTAAGTAGCAGACAGTGTTTGTTTCTCTCAGTAATCAGATCTCTGAGTGCCTGTTGCCCTCGGTGTCTATATCAGCGTCATTCCTTTCTGCCACCGCACCTCTGAAACAGATAGAGGAGAAAGAAGGGCACTCAGAATGGCATTAGACGGCCCGCCCAAGGGTGCTGGACTGCTGATATCACTGCTACACTAACTCAGAAAACAAATGTGCTTTCCCAGCACGTGTCAGCAGGACGGAGCGGTGAACAGCGCTTTCCCCGTCCCAGTCACGCAGGACTCTGTTACAGCTGTGGCTGCTCCAGGCACGCCTCACTGTACTCTGCCACTGAGGTCACGTCAACCCAAAAGCTATTTATACAGCGGTCTGAAGCTGAAAGCTGATGCACCAGGTGCAATCCTACCTGCCCTTTCCTCTCTGCTGGCACATTATGTTACTCTACATTCATTTCAAAGACCAGATAGTAGTTTTTTTATGCAAAAACCTCGTTACAATCACAAGAGAATTTACATATTCTGTGGACACCTTAAAACATTGGATTCCAGCTTTAGGGTTGTGACTCCATGTGGGGTCACCTCACATGCAAATGGGTATAAACACATTTAAAAAATTGTTTTCTAAATATAATTTTAAATTAATGTGTATGTTCTGTCAAATACAAATACAGGAAGGAGTTTTCAATATTTTGAAACAATCGCAGTAACCAAAGATTTCAAAATTCAAAATGGGGTCATGAACCAGAAAAGGTTGGGAACCTCTGCCTTAAACACATTTATCAGACTAGTACATCGGGAATTTGATCCTGGAGGCTTCAGTTGTATTGTTTTCATGAACAAACTGAACACCTTTGGCACAGACAGAAAAAACACCACTGGCCTAATATAAAAAAGGCACGCCAAGGATAACGCTAACATAATGTAATTCAAAATGTCTTCTTTAATAACACTATCTTGAACAACTTTAAGAAATAATTTTTAACACATAGGACTGCTCTATTGCCAGCATAGCATCTTAACATATTACACAGGTATGCATGATTTTTGATGTCTTGCAAAAAACAAGTTTTTCTAAATGATTTTAACCTGCTGATTTC